>JACXGK010006766.1:6965-27696 GCA_016801125.1 Novumbra hubbsi | reverse complement strand
TCCCACAGTGCTCTCCAGCTGAGCCCAATACATAGAGAGGCCCTCTAGACTAGAAGTGAAGCCCAGTTTCTGCCAGTCAGCACCCCCATTGTCAAGCCTCCCCCCCCCCCCCCCCCAAAAGAAACAGACCCACCGATGTAGCACTCATAAATGAACACATTTATTAAAAGGTCTAGGAAACCACACTTAATGCACAGTTTCAGATACTGGATCTCAAGCTCCATTAGGATCAATTAAATAAAGTACGTTTGAGAAGCCATAACCTTGACAGGCATTTTCTTCCCTGTCTCCCCGGCGAGAAGCCACTCCACTAAACGCAACCTCCTGAATCTCCTGCAGCCACTGTTAAACCCCCCCCCCCCCGGTGTCTGTCCCTAACGGTGCATCTTTAGGCGTGTATCTTATTGGACCGAGGAAAAGGGGGGCGGGGGCTAGAGGGGTCGTGACGGACGGGCGGCGGGTTGGGCCACGCCCAGGTCCTCCTTCTCACCTTCAGGTGGGAGAGTTGTCTCTTGTCATCTTCCAGCTGGCGCTTCTTGTCCTCGATCTCCGCCTGCCTCCTCCTCTTCTCCTGTCAGAGGGCAGGAGGACACGGTCAGGGTTTGGGGAGGAGACATTTAGGACATAACCGCAGGACTGTAGAAGGCAGTAGGTTCATACGGTGTGCATGCTGGGTAATGGAGTGTCTGGACTGCAGTGGGATATCCATCCGGAGGGCTTTATTGAGGCCTCTTATGGAGAAAGCCACATCCACTGGCACAGGTTGAAACCTGACATAATTGCCGAATGACTATAATTTTATCACTATTATGAATAAATCATTTAGTCTTGGCCTCAAACTAATTAGATTTTTATTGAACAAAACCCTCAGATAAAAAATAGCCCACTGTATCCAGACAGTCTATCAAATCCTTTCAGTAAAAGCAATATACCAATATACCACAGATTATAACTAGATACAGGAAGGAAACCAAATCGATGTCTTGGCCAATAGCCTGTGGCTGTAGAGAGAAACAGTTATCAAGATATGTTTTACCGGACCCCTCTCCGACCAAACCTCCCCACCACCAAGTACAAATGAAACTACAGAGATTTTCATCCTAAAGGGCTCCTAACTGATCGTTTTAACAGTCACAGACTAGATCAGTGTCCCTGCTACAGACCGGTAATTAGGACGTGAAATGGTTGTGTGAATGCACATTCTAACACGCAGTGCATACTTTTCAAAACGACTAATCTAAATTAATAATCAATATTTCCTCTACATGGAACCCATTAGACAGTGAACCAGAACACACTATTGAACCTTTTAAAACTGTAGGCTTCCACACACACACACAGTCCTTCATGTGGCGGGGCCTGACATCCTCCCAATCGTAAACCTTAAAAACTCAACTCAACAAATGATATCACCTCTCCTAACAAAAGAACAGGGAGCCAAGGGCACAAGCATCTCTGCTGGTTACAGTGCGAACCTCATAAAACGAAGGTTTGATTCCCAGGTGGAAATGTTTACAGGACTGTTTACAGTCACTTTAGATCACTGGTAATTAGGGTCAATCACTACCAAGGTCAATCATTACCAAGGTCAATCACTACTAAGGTCACTCACTACCAAGTTCAATCATGACCAAGGTCAGTCCTAAAGGACCCCCAAGAGACCAAGAGACCCTCTATCTGTCTGCCTGATCCCCTCTATCTGTCTGCATTACACTCTCCATATGTCTGCATTACCCCCTCTATCTGTCTGCATTATCCCCCTCTATCTGTCTGCATTACCCGCTCTATCTGTTTGCATTATCCCCCTCTATCTGTATGCATTATTCCCCTCTATCTGTCTGCATTATCCCCCTCTATCTCTGTCTGCATTACCCTCTCTTTCTGTCGGCATTACCCCCTCTATCTGTCTGCATTAGCCTCTCTATCTGTCTGCATTACCCTCTCTATCTGTCTGTATTTGTATGGAGTTGTGTAGATATCATTGTACATCTGTGGAGATGTTAGTGTGTAATTGTGCAGATACTATTGTACTGCTTAGTGGACAATTGTGTGTAGTTGTGTATATATGATTGTACAGCTGTGTAGACAATAGTGTGTAGTTGTGTAGATATTATTTTGTAGTTGTGTAGATGACAGTGTGTAGTTGTGTAGATATTATTGTACAGCTGTGTAGACAATAGTGTGTAGTTGTGTAGATATTATTTTGTAGTTGTGTAGATGACAGTGCGTAGAGGGAGTCTTGTGGTGTGTGTGTAACAATTTAGGGTAACCCACATGTCATGCTATCACTTACCGCTATAGCCTGAAGTCTCTCCTGCTGTGACAGCCCCTCAGACATCCTGTATAGGGGAAAAAGGGGGAGAACAGAAAACAGAGAGAGGAGAGGGAGACAGGGAGAGAACAGAGTAGAGAGTGAGAGAATAGAGAGAGGAGAGATATAGAGTGAGAGAATAGAGAGAAGAGAGATATAGAACAGAGGGAGGAGAGATATAGAACAGAGGGAGGAGATAGAGAACAGAGAGGAGAGATATAGAACAGAGGGAGGAGAGATATAGAACAGAGGGAGGAGAGATATAGAACAAAGGGAGGAAAGAGGGAACAGAGAGGAGAGACATGTGTTAGGCAACTGGTAAGACATAATTCTGCAGATGATCTACTAGCATACTGTGATCTACTAGCATACTGTGATCTACTAGCATACTGTGATCTACTAGCATACTGTGATCTACTAGTATACTGTGATCTACTAGTATACTGTGATCTACTTGTATACTGTGATCTACTAGTGTACTGTGATCTACTAGTATACTGTGATCTACTAGTATACTGTGCGTATTGACTTTAACAATAATATAGAAGGAGCCAAGGTGCATTCCTTGACACCACTGGTTTCCGTAGTTACCAGCTATTAAGATAACTTCACAAACAGACCTCTCAACTCCCCTTTAATTTGAAACAATCAGGAGGAACCCCATGTTGCTAAAGCAATACCAGACAGTGACACCTAACGCATCGAAAGAGCAAGCAATCGTAAAATGTCCACTGCTGAAAGGATAGGGAGTAGGTCTTTTGAAAATTCCATCCTCTCAAAATGCTTTCTTTCGCTAAGTTACAGTTTTACACACACACACACACAAAATCACACGCAAATGCACCCACACACACTCATGCACACACACACACACATAGACAAGAAGTGTGAATTAAGTTCTGGATTTCATCCATAAGTATCATTGACAGTCGTAATATCTCATTCCCATCTGTTGAGCATTTTACGGGAGAGGAAACGTATGAATCTATGCTTTCATACTTGAGGAATTCAGAAAATTTACCGATCAGTCCTATTTTCTGCTCAGCTTTCATACGCACTCTTTTCCTGGATACAATTCTAGTGAAATGAAACATATGCAAGGTAATAGTCTATAGTAGTGCAAAATGAGGGTCCTTCAATTTGAAGGCATCACTAATACCTGATTAAAGAATCAAAAAACTCCCTAGATGAAAAAGTACACCTGGAACGGAAGAGGTGGATGAAGCCAAAACAATTGAACCACTGGCAATCTTCTGCATCTTATTACTCACGCCCATTGAAGTTATTTCATGAAAGAAAAGCCTTTTACTCTCACAACATGTTGTAAGAAAATACCTTTAAAGTACATTGAAAATACTGTCCGCATCATATATTCCTATTTTGAGGGAAAATAAGAGTATGAGAGAAATACATTATTTTAGAATAACAGGAAGAATTCAAATAAAATGTTATGTATATATAGACAAAAGTCTGTCAATAATATGCTGTGTTGTTGAAAAGTTTCTTCATCCAATGCCTGACTAATTGACTCCAGATATTTAGGCCAAGTGTTCCCTACAAGGTATTGTTCTGTGATGCAGTCTATTCACAAAAATGCACATTAACACACAATAAATGTCATATGGTCCCACTTAAAAGTGCCTTGAAATTATGTGTAGAATTTAGCTGGTAGCTATAACTACATAGTTATTATAATGTCAGCAGGCAACAGTGCACTTCCGAATGGTATTTTTTCATTTGTGTTCTGAACTGTATTTTTTATTTGTGCTATTACACATACGTACGCGGCTATATATGTTATAAGTGAATAAAACGTAATGGTGGCTTGGCAGACCCTTACTCCGGAGCCATTGTTAATGATTACCAAATAATACACTATGGATATGTCATTTCTATCAAAGATCTTAAGGACAGGACTGCTTTGACTCACTAACTGAGATTGGCCCGGGAATCTTGCCCTCCTCCGTGTTCCAGGATATTGATTGGCCATGCCTATTAGTCATCAGCCTTACGTATAGGCTGTAGTGCTCATCGCGGTTCGGTCGGTATGACAACGCCAGGACGATCAGCCGCTCCTTGGCCTGGAGAAACCCTTACAACAGGGCGTCCCAGCAGGCACCACCAGGGAACTAGTAGAAGCCCCGTAGGTTCTTCTCAGGAGAGCACGGCAGCTCTAATGGGCTCTAGTCCTCAGTCAGCTATCTACGTACTACCCAAAGTGGCCGAACTGTGATGACATTCTTCGGTGGATGGACTGGCAGGCTTCACAAATGCAATCATTTTTGAGGCCTTCCGTAATGCAGGACACCCTGAGAGAACAAAAGCCCCCCCCCCCATTCACCAGAAAAGTGTCAGACGTCCAATACCAATATAAGGCATCAAAATCTGTGTAGGGGGCGATTAGTTACGGTCGAGGTTCAACAAACCCCTCTGCCCTCAGGGTGGTCACCATAGGGCTGACCGGCCAAGGGACCGGCTTTGTGTGCTCTTGGAATGCATTAAACATGCTAGAATGCCACGCCATAATAACTGACCACATGTCTCAGGGGAGGTCCCAGGCCAGACAGGCTGTCGGTGAAGCCTCAGAGGGGAGAGGAGCGGGACAGTCTATGTTACGGGTGTCACACCGCTGGCGAGCACCTCCTCTCCCACAGCAAACCACCCCACACGGGGTTAGAACCAGTGACCCTCTGCTTCACAACACCAGCCCAATCGTTACCACCTTCACCCCTAGCGGCATTCCATCCAGTCCCAGACTGGCGGTGTGCTGTCATCACCCCCAAACCCCCCCCTCCCCAAACGCACACACACTTTCATAGCCTTGTTTGAAAGATGAGACGCCCGGCATACCATGAGGGGAACACAGGAATGCCTCACGCCCACTATGGCCCCTCACCGCAGGCCCAGGGTCCCCGGCAGCCCCAACACGTGTTTCTAATCCCCCGGTAGCACGCCCTTGACCCACCCCATATAACACACACCACCTGGAAAAATATCGGGGCATCTTTAGGGGGGCTCCTACGTGAAATATGCTTGGCTTCCAGAGTCGATGGTGAGAGAGCCGAGGGTAGGCAGGGTATTAATGCACAGCCAGCGAAACCCAGCCAAGGGCCGTGCGCACTGGAGAGGACGTTGTCAAATCCAAACGCGCGCTAATCGCTTCGGTGCTCTTCCGCGGTCGCACAGTGCTGTTAGTGCATGACTCGTGTCAGACGCTACGATAGGCTAGCGATGATGCTGCGTTAGGCTAGCGATGATGCTGCGATAAGCTAGCGATGATGCTACTAAAGGCTAGCGATGATGCTTCGATAGGCTAGCGATGATGCTTCGATAGGCTAGCGATGATGCTACCAAAGGCTAGCGATGATGCTTCGATAGGCTAGCGATAATGCTACGATAGGCTAGCAATGATGCTACAGGGCGGTGAATGCCGGTCGTGGTTATGCAGAGTTCAGCAGTGCTGCATTATATGGAGGGATGGGGGGGACGCCGGCTTTCCGCAGGGTGCCCAGTCAGCAGTTTTCGGTGGATGGGACAGAGGTGGGAGTAAGACGGAACAGGGCAAAGCCTCATGTTGGCCACCACTGCACTGTCCGCAGGCTTCGTAGCACTATCTGAATGCGCGCCGCTCATGTAAAGGGCCGCACAGCGCATGGCCAGTACCTCAGACGGGTTCAAGCCCAAAACTTGATTCCCTTGACGTGTCTTAAACACCGTGCTGCTCAGGAGACGGCTGACGAGTGGCGTAAATGTGGACACGGGAGCAGGTCTGCACACCTTCATGTCCTACACTAGCATGCAGACAATGGCAAGCGCTTGAAGCCCAAGCCCCAGCTATAGGCTGAATCTGACCATCTGAATCTGACCTAATCTTCTAGCATGCACCTTTTAAAAGCTTTCATAGCCCTTCAGCTTCTCTGTGTTTTGTTGCGTTATAGACACTTGAGGCAAATTCAGCAGATTGGACATGATTTAGAATGGCACGCCCCTGCATAACGCAAGAGCAGAAAACAAGCCATGAACACCAAGGAACAGTCCGTTGACCTCCAAGATAACATTGTTGTAAGCTACAGCATTAAATGTTCCCTGGAGCACAGTTGTCTCCATCATTAAAAGTGGAAGAAAAAAACACCAAGACTCTGGCCACACTGCCAAACTAGGCAAATGGGAAATAAAGTTCTTTGTTAGGGAGGCCACCCAAACATACTCAATGGCAACTGAAGCCTAAAAAAATATTCTCTGGAGTAAAAACACCAAAACCTGGGCCTTATTGCAAAGAGAAAGGTTCTGGCGAAGACAAAGTACAGCTCATCACCTGGCTAATACCATTGTTATGGTGAAGCATCATGCTGTTTGGCAAAATACGGGGGTCCCTAAATAAAACCTGTTTCCGTGTGCACATGACCACAGACTGAAGTTGAAAAGTTCATCATCTTTCTGCACAACAGCGGTGGAGTCATACATCCAACAAGACTGGAGCCGCTTCAGCATGTGTCTGTGAGAACCGTTGAGTGGCCCAGCCAAAGCTCAGACCCACTGAACATCAGCGGGAAGACATGAGGATTGCACTGAAGCTCCCCATGTATTATGATAGAACATGAGGGGATCTGCAAAGAAGAATAGCCCAAATCCTGGAGAACAAAACTGATAGAGGCCTACCTCTGGAATCAGCGCTATGGTCACTGCCAAACTGACTTCTTTCATGTTTTAACATTTTCAATAGAATGGCACCAATATCTGAAAGATTAATCGGATTGTAATTTTTGTCAACTTTAAATTGTTTTTATTAAGTAAATTCAGTCTATAACACAAAAACATTTGGAGACTCTGAAGGGCTCTGAATGCCTTCTCAAGTAAGTAAAGGCCAACAACTGATATTTACAGCCTGTCCAAAAATTATGAAATGCTGTCCGCCATTTAAGTAAAAGCTACTCACCAAATAACTACCTATTTACATTATTTAGCAGATGCTCTTAACAGAGCATATTACATTAGCGAGGGCATACAATAGCATACAGTCCCCAACCTCATTGGAATCGAACACATAACCTTGGCTTTGCAAGTGCCTTGCTCTTCCAACTGAACTATGCAGAACCTTTAACAGCAACTAAACACGATTTAGCTTTAAGTAACGGCTATCCACTTTTATTTCTCCCCAGATGCATTCACTGAGCCAGCGTGATTGCTTTAGAAGCTTGGAATTTTCTAAAATAAAGACCGTGTCTGGGGGAATTCACATTCCAATTCTATCACATGCACATTTTCACGAAGCGCAAACAACAACAGGGGTGTTGTGGTTGGGTCCACTCTCAAAGAAAAGCTTGTTCCATTTCTGAAGACGCTGCTTATTTTTACAAAAATAAGATCATGAAAGCATGAATTGTCCCACTGCCTAATATTACCCTTTGAAGCATTGTGATAGGATGGTAAATGTACTGCATCAATAGAAGCCCAGAAAAACTGACCAGGTTAAATTGCCTTGGGAATGAGGACTTCCGGCATCCACACACCGGCTGTAATGCCTCTGTTTATTGCAAACTAATGGCCAATTTAATAAATGCTTACCACGGACTGGAGCGTCATTACACTGAATATTTAATGGTTTTGATCTGTGAGCATCGAAAGAAAATGTTTGAGCTTGAAAATAAAATGTTTCCCGTCTCACAGGTGTGTTCCTGTGTTTTCCGTGTGCGGAAGTGAGGAAACTCTTTTAAGTTTGAGATGCTCTTGTGTTGAAGATCAACATTTAAATTAGGCATTAGACGTTTAGGAGTTATGTATTTCATGTATTTTTTTTCTCTTGATTTAGTTTTCTTTTTTAATTATTATTCTTTCATAAGAATTCAAGCATATGCAAGTCTCTGTGTACATGTGTGTGTGCCCATGTTCCTAAACCCATGCGAGCATGTTAACGCTTTGGAGAGGTTTTTACGTGGGTGTATTCCAGAGGAGGCCAGCTGCTATAACCTGTCATCTCCGTAGCGGCATACAGGAGCTACGTACAGACAGAGGGCATGACCAGCTCGTGGCTTCGCACCTGAAATACGACGGAGATGCAGCAGTTGACAGGAGACGACTCCCGGGGTCCATTAGCAGGATGCCATAGCTTAACACCAAATGTCATTGTTTGGATGCAGAAATACACAACAGGAAATTCTCCCATGGAAATGTTCAAATACCGTAGATCCCCACACAGTACTAACATGATGAGTGTTATTGGTTTCAGTCAAACTAATACATCATTTAAATAACACTAATAATTAGGTGGGTGTCCAATTTTGCACAGGGTGGAGTTAGGACCGGATGGGGTCCATATTCAATGAATACACTTTCAGTTTTATTTAGGTTCCGCTTTGTCAAGGCACCGGCATACCACACACCGTGTTCTGGTCATCCTTCAGCTGGAGAGGCGCTGCCCGTTTGTTTTGGTAGTCTAGCTGTTTATGCCTGAAACGCTGTTATCATGCTCCATGCCGTCTCCTCTCTGACCCCCAGGATGTTTGGCATTCCAGGATGCATTCCACATCCTGGAATTCTACTCCTATGGAACACTGGAGGCTTTTCACTGATTAACATTTTCCCTCTGAATCAATGTTTTTGTACTAGGTGGGATACACCGAAAGGACAAGGACACAGCTTTTTGGGTTGGAACCAGAAATAGAATGTGAAATATGTCCGCTTAGTTTGATTGGATTATCCAGATAAAGAGTTCAAGGTAAATGGCAAAAAAAGTGAGATATTCTGTCAAATATGACAGAATGATTAAACTACTTTACCAATTCTCCACTGACATTTTAATCTTCCCACCCTCAGCAAGGTCCACAGCAACCAAATGCTACGATGTTCAGGGACTAAAGAGAGCTGGGGACCAGACTCACGCTTTTGGCCAGTAACAAGGCTACGGTTTATGTGAACCTCTCGACGTTCCCTGGATTGGTTTGACATGTTCACTGGATAGGTTTGACCTGTTCACTGCATTGGTCTGACACATTCACTGGATTGATGTGACATTTCTGCAGTGAACCACCTCTGCGGTATTAATTTATCTCGTCAGAGGCAGAGAGTATTTATATTCAGTCCAGAAATGGCTGATAAAAAGCAGCTCATTGAAAATAAAGAACCGGAGCCAACTATTCAGTATTCCCAACAAATCACATGAGACACACGCAATGAACTGAAGCAGATGTTTTTCCCTCTCAGGTGGAGAGCGCCGGACTGATCTGTGCAGGTTCTTCTACTCTACATCTTTTTCCATAGTTAGGTCATTTTCTGCCCTTCATTTCTAGGCCAAGCACTTACGTGTGGGCGACAAAAAGATTAAATGCTTCATGTCAGCCACTACTGTCTCTGGCCACGACATGACGTTTTTTCTGAGGAGTCCCAAACGGGTCGAGCCATACAGCCTGAAGACCCTAACCCTGAGGCTGTTGTTCACCGCTTACGCAAGCCTCTCCGCAACAAACATTTTGGCTTTAGCAGGAGGGACCATATTCTACTGTGGTAGTGACCTTAATGAGCATTGGTCTTCTTCGGGTTTTAACACATCGATATAGGGTGAGGTATGGCTCAAAATGGATAACCAAGGTATCACCCTGACCTCCCCCACGCTAGCCCAACCTGGTTGTGGGTAGATTACCGGGGACATAACGTGCAGCCAGATCACATCGGTTATCACATTTCTACTTAACAAAGTACATTTGTTGGTATTTGATGTTTTACAATAGCGTAATTTCAAAACTACGAAACAAAGTAGCCTGCAATGAAGTCAATTTGCCACCACATATTAATGAAAAAAACAGCCCTCAACTCAAGGCATATAACTAAGATGTAATACTCTGAAATACTGTACATGTTGGAACAAATCAGAAACTAGCACAATGCACTCATGCATAAACAAATGTATACAAACTGTTATCATATTGTCACATAATTAATGCAGGGAGTCTAACATTATATACAATTTACATTGTACAATTTTGGACAACACAAGCCCAACTGAAATATTACCCATGGAAGTTTGTTTGATGTTCATAGAAAAGTTTTTAACCTAGCCTGTAGGACCAACTTGGCAGATTCCCCTTTGCCCTTCAGGTTTGCTGTAAATCCTTAATTT
Source organism: Novumbra hubbsi (assembly GCA_016801125.1). NCBI lineage: Eukaryota > Metazoa > Chordata > Actinopteri > Esociformes > Umbridae > Novumbra > Novumbra hubbsi. Next base: position 17,272 of record JACXGK010006766.1, on the reverse strand, counting down.
TAATTGATTTGTACCATATTATTTGTGCTGGCTAAATGTGTTCGTTGTGACAATAGTGGAGCTGATCCATTCATGCCATAAAGCACCTATTGAACTGAAACCAACTCCCTTGAATATCGCTGCTGTTATACAGAATATCATATTCTGTCAATGCAATAAAATTCCAATATTATTAGGGAATATACACAAAATGTACAAATCCTGAAGTATATAAACTGTTAATGTTATTTTGTAGTTATTTAGCAGATGCTAAATTCAGAGCAATTTACAATGAATTAAGATTAATTGACATAAGTACAGGAAATGCAGTGTTTAATGCAGCAACTATTTTATTACTGGGATGTTCTTTTTATATTCAATCATGTGACTGACCTGTTGCTAATTAACCTAATAAGTTGTGAGATGTTCTACCAGTTTTTTTTTATGACACAACTTTTCCAGTCTTTTGTTGCCCCTGTCCCAATGTTTTTGGAAGCGGGGATGTGTTATCAATAAAGCATTATACAACAACATTAAACTAACAAAAGCTGTTGTGCATCGCAGAGCTTTAACAAACTTGGCTACTTTGTAAATTTCCCTGGCTGTGGGCGTGATGGTCAACCCCTCTCTTGAATGAATATTGCTTATTGCCTCAAGAAACAAGGATGCTCATATGACAGCTTTCACTGCCTGCTGCCTCTCAGGGAATGTCTTTTCTTAGCAGGAATGTGAGCTGACGGAACGGGCCCCATGATCTTTCAGTAAACGAGCAGGGCAACGACTGAACAGACCTAGAATCGATTCTGCTGTTGCATCAGTCCAAGTCACTCTCTCCATTGTACACAAAACAAACCAAAGAAAGCGTCCTGATAATTTGCCGCCGATTCATTTGTCTGAAAACTTGAGGAAAATCCACAATTACACTACTGTATTCAGCTTGCTCAGTTGACCGTGCGTCGGACAAACAAAAGAGAAACTTTACTTTATTTATCGCGGATCTCAATGACTGTGGTACTTAGGTCTGTTGCTAAGGCCAATCCCAAATCACCATTAACACAATGATGCCCCCAGGCTATCATGAGCCAATCACGAATCAACCTACGTAGGACCTAGGGTCTTACAAAGGTTAAAGTACATATGATCGAGGGACATGCAAGACCAGAGTGTTTCCTCCACAGGTCAATGATCGTGTTGGAGCGTCAGGCTGGGGTAAATGTTTATAACGTCCGTTAACAAGCTACTCACTTCCTATGGCCCAAAACACATATTGTGAGAAGCGCGGTGAGACACAGACTGTTCTCAATGCATTGGTATAACACTTACAGGGGCGGAAGTAGCATGAGACAAATCTAATAAAAGATATAAGCCACAATTGTGAAATTGTTAGAAGAAATAATTATTTTAGATTTTAGAAAGTACTTCATGAAGCATGATACGGTTTTTGTGGGACATTCAAGTACCTGAGAGCGAATCAATACATCAGGAAAAAAGCTGATACTGAATGTAGATTTGTTTATGTAAATGCATTATCATTGTTATCGCTTTTCTAGAGGCCGAACCTTCTCCAGATGTGTCGACCACATAAAGCACTCTGCTCAAACCATGTATTTTTGTTGTGTGTTTCTGTAAAGCTGTTGTGTGTTTCTAAAAAACTACACAAAACGATCTGGCCGCCTGAGAAAACCCTGTCATGGTTTCTATGGAGACCTTCCCTGCAAAAAAAGAATCTGGTGGGACACGTTGCTGTGCTGGGAAAACCCAAACAGAAACAAAAAAAATCTATCTATGCAATTCCTGCCTGTTTCCTGAACCTTAGGAGTTGTAAACCAGTTAAAACCAGTCAAAGCAGAAGCACAGAGGGCCAATTGCGCAGTACATTGAAATACGCTTCCGTGTTTAAAAAAAACATGAAAAAGCTTTTATACATATATTAAAGCTCCACATGTTACGCGCTATCGCACATTCACAGTACAGGGACACCTGAACACCACTTTGAAATCAGTTAAACCAGTACTGAAATGTTAAGGTGGCCCACCAGTGACCCATGTGACAGGGAGACCGGCTCGGGTACCGCTAGTCTGGGGCCTCCTGGAGGCCTACCTCCGGCCCTGAGCTGGCTGAGTTAGCCTGCTTGTGGAGCCGTGCGCTAGCCACCCAGGACACGAGCTCCACCACACCGCGACTCTCCTCATTCGCTATGCGTGACCTGCCCCCAAGGCTGCGGCGAAAGTGTGTCACCGCAGCCGGCCACCACATGACAGGCAGGGCACCGGACATCGGCCCCACGTGGGGCCGACCAGGACCAGATGTCTGGCGTTGCCCTTCCTCCAAGTGGGTCTGGATTTATTGATTATATAAGCTGGGTCTTACTTTTTTTCTGAATTGCTAAAACACTAAACCCCAGTCCCTGAATCAAATCCTCAGTGGCCTGAACCAATTTGTCGAATCAGACTTTTGGAAAAACCTTAAACACATTTAGTTAGTTAGACACCTTTTACAAATTGCATTCACTCTGTTTGCAAAACTCTAAACACACTTGTCACTCACTAAATCGCAGTTCACACTGAAATGCACTTGTGTTGTAAAATGGTAAACACGGGTGGCAAAAGTTAAACCCATCGTTTACACACAATGACTCGTTAACAATTGTTAAAAATTGTTTCGGCTGGTCATTGGGCTTTTGAATAGTGGACTTCTGCATGTTTATGCCACTGCTGGTATACAGACATCAAAAATGTATTACTTGCTGTACTTACAGTATTTAATATTTTCACTAAACTAAGTTGTGATTATTATACTTTTTTTATTGCAAAACATATTTTATGTAGTGTCTAATGAATGCACTGAAGTGGTTATATATGGCTGTGTGTATGATCTGAAAGCATTGTGTGATTTTGAAAACAGATTCATTGGTTTTGAGGCGAGTGTTTGATTTTGACAGAAGAGTCTGGGGTTTTGTGAATGTAGTTTGAAGATTTAGTTTTTAGAGTTTTGAGAAAATGGGTAAAGGTTTCAAGAAATGTGTTTTAGCAATTGTGAACCACTGTAATGTGTTCCTTCTGTCCAAATGGAGTAAGTAAGTAATTTTGAGGAAAAGCGAAGACCAATGCAAAGAGAGTCAGGGGAGGATGGAAAAGTATAAGTAGAGAGATGGAGAGGAATATGCAGTCTTTAATGACTGGAAGTGATTGGGAGAGAGATAAAGAGTTAGAGAAAGGGGGAGATACAGAGTTAGAGAGAGAGAGAGATACAGAGTTAGAAAGAGATAGAGAGTTAAAGAGAGATAAACAGTTAGAGAGGGAGAGGCGGATGGAAATGGATGAATTCAGAGCACTATCTTAAGCCTCTTCCCAACAGTGGCTCCATGCATTCACAATGACGGTGGTCCGGTCTCTATTGAAGTGCAGTTGGCTGGCCATTAACGGTCAATTAAATATGTTTTTTGTTGGAAAAGTACAAAATGTTTTTTGTGGATGGTATGTCAGGCTCTTTCCTATGTGGAAATAAAATGGAAGCCATGACGTTGAGCAAATGTGCATTATTAACTGCTCCAGAATCATGTTACATTGTAACACTGCGATACGAGTGGATTAGAACAACGTTATATTACCATGGTCAGGGCACCCTATGACCTATTGCAAGGGTTATGTAAATGTTTTAATGTCAAGCCCCCCAAATATTAGGCACCCCTAGACAAGTACCCTCCAACAAAACAATAATATTTTTGTGAGAGTTGAATTAAGTTAATGTGTCACATTCAACTTGCAAGCGGTGCGATAGCGATTCCATATGCTATCTGACCCAGGGCAGCTCTAGCCTTTTGGGCCACCATTATAGGTTTTGTCTGGGAGAATGCCAACCCAGAGGCCTCCTGAATGGTTTTCAAGGCCCTGAACTGTGTTACTGAGTGAGACCGGCAAGGGCAAAGGCTACATGCATGTTGATACACTTGATTTTCATTGGGGATGGACAGGAAAGACTGTGAGAGTAAGATTTTACCGAAGATGAGGTGGGGTGTAAATTCAACTAAACATAGTTTACCCGCCTTTTTATTAAGACAGTTCATGTACCTTCGGTGAAACAAAACAATATTTGAGGTATAGAGATTTCTGTTATTATGGGTAATCAGAGTTAAACAATTTTCAGCAGTACAATACTTTTCTGATAGTATAATTAAAAAAAAAGTTATTTAGTGAAACAGGAATGTATAAAATCAATCAAATATATTTCGTTTTTTTCCTCCCCTCATGGACCTTATTGACCGGCAGACTCGAGTTAAAAACCACACGTGCCCATGTTTTGTCGGACAATTCTGTCAGCCTCAGTGTCACAGATAATTAGCCAGCAACAACGACAAAAGAATAAAACAGTCATGATACATACAACACCTTTCACTCTGTCCGTGTGGAAAACACTAAAACAAATCGCACCCGCGCACTCATCCACATTGGAACATCCCATTTCTGTCAACATGAGAGAAAATGACCGCCCGCCCCAGCGCCTACACATGCACGCCCACTGCTTGCACAGTTGCCGCAGGCACGGGCCGCTGACACAGTCATCTCCCTCTCCCACCGACATCCATAGAGCACGACATGCACAGCGCTGCACTATGACATTCAGGATACCCTTTTACCTTATGGAGCGCGCGATTACTCAGGAACGCACGCTGCGTAGACTACATCGCACGTTCCCCCGTTGGACCCCTCAAAAGCAAATATTATTAAGATCCCGACATCGACGGTTTATTACGCATAGCCTAGTGTTTACAGTTGGCCATTTAAATGCAGGGAATTACACACGTGTTAATATAGTTGGGACCGGTTATTCTGGACAAATGTCTTATTTTACATGACACTCCAGCTGTTGATAGCTAGAGATCCCTTATATTTGTTTCCGATTGGCCATAAAGCGTTGCCCTGTCTTGATATAGGTCCAATGTATTTCACAGCATAGGCGCACACAACGGAGGCTATTTAGAAATCCTTTATCTCTTGTCCAACAATGAGCACCGAAGAGACAACATAAGCAATGCAAGTACATACAATGACACTGAATTTTGATCGGATATTTAATTACTAATTAAACTATTCACTTATAGTTACATCGCTGTTTCCCCCCCAAAAAACTCCAATAGGTTCATCTTTTATTTCTAAATAGGCTTTCAGCAATTTGCTAGGCTACATATTTTTTTCCTTTGCAGGTGTGGCAGCCAATGGAAAATCGTTCAAATGTATCCCGAACAACAGTATCAGTAAAATAGCCTATACAAATTGGCTACATGCAGTGTAATTCAAAAAGCTAGCCTACTTACTCCATTTTTAACCACCGTCGCGTTTCACCAACTCTGTTGTATTCGACTGAAAGGTGTATTTCGCCTTTATTATGAACAGAAGTAGTCTCTCAGTAGCCCACTACCATCAATTTCGGTCTGCGGACCCCCTCCCCTTCAGCCAGAGCGCGAAGTCGAAAAATCGGCGGTGTCCCTCCCCTGTAGCTTGGTAGGGAGCAACGCGCGTCTCGCGGATTTTGGCAACCGACAACCCTTTAAATCAGTGTCCCAAAAAAGATTTCCCCTTTAACAATGCCTTTAAAATAACTTCTATACTTCCCACATCCCTGCTCCCACCATTCTGATAAGAGGACGTCTTTTGTTCCGTGTTTGAGCTCATAAGGCGCAATGCTGTATCGTCTGTTCGGAGCGCGCGCCAGTGCGGTGAGGAGAGGGGTAGGCCATACGCCCCCACATGGATAGAAACACAGTGACAGTCGGGGAATCGTTTTGATATGGTTCTGCATTATAGTAGGAAAGTACTGACTGTAGGGATTGTGTCTCGACTTTAACTGGCCGTATTTCCATGCTTACTGCAGCACGCCTTCCAATAGTATACCCTAATATTGTTCCATGCAAAGGGTAGAACTATGCAAACTATTCGTTACTTTTAATTTACTTTACTCACTTATTAAATGCATTGCAAGTAGGTCAATTTCATCAATGTAACGGCAGCATTCGTGGTTTTCTTCAATTTATTATGTATTAGGCCTCCATGGTAAAGAAATTACTTGTTTTTATTGTTGTTTATCAGTTTGATCTTGAGAAATATAATCCTCTAAGGTAAAACTGCTGTCCTTATTTTTTAAATCATATCCTGAGAAATCTCGTCGTTTCTAAAACAGAGTTTTCACGAGACATAACGCTTGACATTCAGACCTAACCGTTTGAAATAGGTCTCATAAGATCTGAGAATCTGTTTCATCATGTTCTCATCATGTTCTCATGTCCAGTCAACGGTATATGCTTTTACTCACTGACTAACCACAAATACATATCTACATATTGGCATCTTGGTTAAAACAGAGGTCTGTATGGCATCTTTCAATTATTTTAATGTAAATTATATCATACTGCGATACCTGTATTTCATTGAGACTTAAACTGTCACTGCCATTGTTTTCCACGCAAAACTTGACACTGATTGGACACTGATTTCAGCCATTCAAAAATCAATATGTTGACTTCCCCTTTCTTTTGTTCATTGGCATAAATTGATGTGACCTCTTCTTGTGGAGGGATCTGTAGGTTAAATAAATGTGGTGGATAATATGTTTAAAGACAATAATTAATTAGGTACATTTTGTTTTAGGTCCTTATTTACAATAGGTCCCACTATAAAATAGTTTTGTATTTTGTTAATTGACCCATGCAACTTACATTTTTGGATAGATTAAAATTGAAGGGGGTATAATATAGCACCCAAAATGGTTTAATTGGGTTTAATGTTGATGTTAATGTTAACTTAATGAATAACAACTCTTTTAAAATAGCATATCAGTAGTTACATTTTTTCTTTGTGATTTAAGTGAGCTAAAAGCTAAACTTAACCTCATATTCATAAAATTTTCCAAATGTAATTTCAACATGCGTGCAATATACATTTTAGGTTCTTACAGGAAGGAGTTTCCTCGTCAGAAATGCAATATTTTTAATGATGGCTCTGCAGCCACCATCAATAAACAGATATGTTGTGGAGAAGGACACCCCCTACTGGAGGCATGTAGCTCCATCTGAAACAGGGAACAGCCGATTGTGCTGTTGGCGTATTTTTGTACCGATCCATCTGTAACACGCCCGACTGCAACAATGGCCTGTCGTTAAGACCTCGGTTAACTGAATCAGGGTTAGGGCAAGAATAGAAGCCATACTGGAACTGAAGGAGACCTGTTTATAACCTGTCAGCGGGTATAACATGCTGAACCTGTAGGTGGTGAAAGAGACCAACAGTGGAATCATTTTTACCGACATGAACAGAGAGTTAGCAGAAGTTTTCACCCGAGCACGACCCACAAACAAGAGGCTGCTCTTGCTTTGGAGAGAAAAATACTTTGTAGAACATTCAAATCCTAAGTATAAAATCAGCAAAATGCGCTGATATTTTTTTTATCCAGGACCGCTAGGAAGGCGTCACTATTCAAAGTCACCCGTGCTCCATTATTTCGTTATTTTAAATATCTCCACCAGTCATCACAGGTGTTGTATCTGTTTATTCATCTGTATCCATTACAACCGCACTGGGCTGTCAGTAGTGGATAGTCCTGTCAGTAGAGGATAGTCCTGTCAGTTGTAAAAGTCCTGTCAGTTGTGAAAAGTCCTGTCAGTTGGAAAAAGCCCAGTGAGTAGTGGATAGATGTGTCTGTAATGGATAGCCCTGACAGCAGTACAACCCTGTATCCAAACAATGAAGGACACTGCGGAAAATGTAAATAAAAATAGCCAACAAATAAGTAATGCTAAAAGACTAAACCTGGTGGAATATCACACAACAACTGCAATTAGGTCATTTGGCAATGGGTCAGTAACGTGATTTAGTATTAAAAGAGGATAGATCTGTCAGGAGTGAGGATGGGGAGGGGTTCACTCTGTGAAAATGAGGATAGATCTGTCAGAAGTGAGGATGAGGAGGGGTTCACTCTATGAAAAAGCAAATACTGCAACAATTTAACATTTATCAAAGCAAAATTGCAGAGTTTGGGGATCTCATCATCTACGATACATAATATAATTGAAAGATTTAGAGAATCCAGTGAAATCTCTGTATGCAAGGGACTAGGCAGACAACTAATATTGGATGGCTGTGATCTTCGGGCCCTAAGGCAGCACAACGGCTTTGCATCCACAAATTCCAGTTAGAACTCAACCATGTAGAGAAGGAACCATGTATAAACCAGTACAGCCTGAAACCCCAAGGAGCACGCAACAACAGGGTTGATGCACAATGGCTAGGAAAACCTCCCTATGGGTGCCGGATTTTAGGAACAAACCTATAGAGGAACCAGGCTCAGAAGGGTGACCAGACCTCTTCTGGCTGGGCTGGGTAATGTAATAATTTACATGGGCTGTGTCCAGAGTCTATGAAGTCTAATATAGGTCAGAAGCATGACCAGTGAGGCAGGACAGGGAACGTTGAGAGGGGAGACAGGAAAAACCTTTCTTGTTTTAGCAACACAACACCAAGCCACATTCTGCATGTATTTCAGCAGCACGTACGTTTTTTGCAGCTTAGGGTTAGCTACTAAAAGCTACATCCCACCTCCCCATCACATCAACGATACCATCAAAACACGGAACAGAAAGCAGCTTTACATGTCTTTAGTGACTGGCTTGCTGCTCACTAAACAAACAAATTAGGCTAGGGTATCTACTCTCTGGTAGTATCACTGTGTGGTTCGGGAGCAAATTAAAGATTTTGTTATTTCCAAGTCCCTTTAGATGCATCAGATTCTATACATATATAGGATGTCACTTCAGATGCTATGTAATGAGTCATCTCTAAGATGTCTGTTCTCTTTGTACTTAAAACAGTAAAATAGAGACATCATTGGCCATCTGAACAAAATATTGTGGTGAAAAAAGGTAATGTACTCTTATAATCGTCATCCATTACATTCAGAATTGGACTGGCCAGCCCTCAAAAACAAGGTAATCTCTGAATTTTCTTTTTTTAAAGGTTTCATTGCTCTCATGAATTTTGCAGACCTTTGTTATTGATTGATAAAAATAACCTGAGCAAGGCATTCAAATTTGCTCCTGTACGTCTCTCTGGATAAGAGGGCGTGCTACATGACTGAAATCCCTTTATTTTTAACTTTTAGGAAAACCCTTCTCTGTCCAGCAGAATAGTCACGTTAATGTATTCTCAGTCATTCCAGACCATCCCCTTTCAGAGATGACACGGACGATGATCCAATATGAGGAAGCATATCCCTATTTTCCCCCCCAGAGAAAGGTTGGTTTCTTGAGTTGAAATCACATTTCTTCTCTCTCCTCTCCTCTTTAGCTCTTTACCTCCCTTTCTTTCCCTTCTCCCTCTCCTTGTTTGCTTCTCCCTTTCTTAACAGAACCCCATCCGTCTTTCCGACACACAGATTCCCCGACAGCTTGCATGCATACCCGAGTCAGCTTGGCAGTTGCCGTGGCAACTCAACACATCTCCATTTGCTCTGATCAATCGGGAGGTTTCACACAAGCCCCTGGAAACTCCTCAGCTCAAAGGGAACGGCGGAGGAGGAGTTGTGTGTGTGTATTTAAAGTAAATGTGTGTTTGTTTGTATTTTTGGTGGGTGTGTATATATCCATGTGTGTGTATATCCATGTGTGTGTGTGTGTTTTTGTGTTCTGCTCACACGATGCCGAAGGGACAACATGAGAAGACTGTGCGTGTGTGTTGGGGGTGGGGGAGTTGGGGGGTTGCTTTTTGGCTCAGAAGGCTCACCCCTCTTCTCTGTTCAGTTTTGACACACTTTGTCAGTGCTAAAGAAAGGATTTAGTTGTTGCAGTTGGAAATCAATGACCAATGGCGCTGCTGCTGAGAGCAATCAATAAATATCAGTAACTGGAATTTAATGGACAATTCACACTAAACCTCCACATCCACCACAATGACACTGAAACTCCACGTCCACCACAATTCACACTGAACCTCCACATCCACAACAATCACACTGAGCCTCCGTGTCCAGCACAATCACACTGAACCTTCACGTCCATCACAATCACACTGAACCTCCACCACAATCACACTGAACCTTCACGTCCATCACAATCACACTGAACATCCACCACAATCACACTGAACCTCCACGTCCACCACAATCACACTGAGCCTCCGTGTCCACCACAACCACACTGAGCTTCCACGTCCACCACAATCACACTGAACCTCCACGTCCACCACAATCACACTGAACCTCCACGTCCATCACAATCACACTGAACATCCACCACAATCACACTGAACCTCCACGTCCACCACAATCACACTGAGCCTCCG
>JACXGK010006765.1:0-27603 GCA_016801125.1 Novumbra hubbsi | reverse complement strand
TTAGCCCTCCTGTACCGAAGGTGGTCAGCCCTGTTTCAGCCCTCCTGTACTAAAGGTGGTCAGCCCTGTTTCAGCCCATCTGTACTGAAGGTGGTCAGCCCTGTTGCAGCCCATCTGTACTGAAGGTGGTCAGCTGTGTTTCAGCGATCCTGTACCGAAGGTGGTCAGCCGTGTTTCAGCCCCCCGGCACTGAAAGTGGGTAGCCATGTTTCCGCCCTCCTGTTCTGAAGGTGGTCAGCCCTGTTTCAGCCCATCTGTACTGAAGGTTTGTCAGCCCTCTTCTACTGAAGGTGGTCAGCAATGTTTCAGCCCTCCTGAAAGCTGACCACACATAATTTAGGATTACAGCCAATGGCCCTCACTGAATGCCCTTTGGCCCCATACTAAGTATTCCTCTAACATGTCCTGGTGCTTTTAAGTTTTAGTCTACCCTCAAATAACATTAATTAAAAGATAAGGAACTGAAAATGATCTGGCAGCCAGTTGAATACATAAGAGTGTAATCTTTGTTTATAACAGTTGAATATGTGATGTTACAGGTTGCATTGGGTTGAACTTTGACACATTCAATGATCATGACAGTAGTGTTTACATCAGGTAGTTTTTATTTGTATGTATCAGCAGTTAGTCAAAAATAGTTATTCAATTTAACTAAAAAAGTAAACTATTATTTTTCACAATAATATGGAGATACTTGCAACCTCAATTTAGTTTAAAATGGCCTTGCTACATTTTCTAAACCATGGTATGGGGATATGTACAGAATCCTTTTATTATTCAAATAGTTTACACAAAACTGGATATTGACCGAAAAGGTGGCTACCTAATTTCTTAAGGAATTTCTTTGGTTGCTTTCGACATAATCTCTCGCTCTCTTCTCCATCTGCCTGCCCCCCCCCCCAACACCACACACAAACAAACACACACAATTTGTTTCTCTCTCTCGTGGGGAAACCCCTCCAACATTTTCTCAATATCTTATTACCCAAACCCTAACACTTAACGCTAGATCTAGTGGGGATGTTTGATCCCAACAAGGGAAAATCTGTATACTACACACACACACACACACACATACACACACATCCTCTTGTTGTTTTCTGTCTCTTTCACATGTCTCTTTCTGTTTCTCTCTCTCTAAGAAAGCACTCTCTTTAATCAGACTCCTGCCCCATTGATTTTCTTAACAGTGTTCCACTGGGACAACCCCTCCCCACCACTGCCCAATCATCAAGGTCGGTCAGACTTATAGAGACACACGACCACCAAAGCCCCACCCCTTTGTAGTATTCTCTCTAAGCCCCTCCCCCCTCGGCACTCAATCTTACCACATTGATTCCTCCTTTACCGTTTTTCAATGGTAGAGCAAGGACTCAGCTTTTTTTTAGCTGGTATTGCATGTTCTGCTCTCTGTGGTGTCAGCGCCAAATAACCTTTTTTAATCACCACCTCCTCCCTACATTAGTTCTTGTTCAATCCAGACAAGCACAAACAAACAAACAAACAAACAAACAGACTAAGTAACTAATAGACAGAGACTAAATATGCCCCCCCCCCACTTTTTTGTAACTCTGCCATAAGTTCAGTGATGCAAAAACACTTACGTGTCTCCACAGGTGAAGAACTCATATAATATTCACCCCCCCGGCACAGCCAGAAGAGGACTGGCCACTCCTCAGAGTCCTCATAGGTTTGCACCTATGTTTTCGCAGTTTTTCCTAGCCATTGTGCGTCTCTTCTGTTTTTGCTTGATCTTTGGGTTTCAGGAAGGGTATCTGTAAAAGCACTGCTGATGTAAAAATGGCTTTATAATATACGTTTGATTTATTGATTGATTTGATGTCACTCACAACCCCTGGAAGTTTGCCGCTAAGACTAACACAACAGGATGACACTTGGTAATGTAACTTTCCATTCCCATAAGTCATTATATGTCTTTATTAAACTGCCAACTCTTACACTGAGGTACTAGATACTCTGTCCTCTCAACAAAAGCACCCAAGCAGTTGACTGTTCAGTCTCCTGTTATTTGCTGTGCACATTATGACTCAGTTAATGTATTCATGCTACGTGACAATTATTTTATATATATATATGTATATATAAGAAATATATACATATATATATATACACATTCTATTTATGTTTCTTTATTTATAATAATTTTACATTGTTATCTTTTATTTAACCTTTTAATTTATTGTTGGGTCACTGTTACTTGGTAACCCATCCCATAAACATGTTGTTACATTGTGTATTCTCTATATCAGGTGTAGTACGCGTGTGACAAATGAAGAAACTGAAATTTTAGGGAACTGGTAGCCTGAGACAGTCTACTCGTCTCGGACAGAAACAGTAATATCATAGTGAAACACACACACACGTATATATATATGTGTGTTTCATTATGATATTACAGTTTCTGTCCAGGACAAGCAGACTGTCTCACATGGCCAGTTCCTTAAAATTTCAGTTTGTTTGTATTTATAAAAGGAACATTTTGAGTGAGGAACAGATTGGTTACATTTAAGAGACCACTGCAAATTTAACACATCTGTTCCTTGTTCCTTTTCAACTTTTGTGTAGTGGTTTCTTAATTATTTTCAAAAGTTGAATATATAGCTTACCTGTAGGGCAGTCTATTGGTTTCAGAGACTATGTGAGCATGCATGCATGCATAGATGTGAAACGGTACAATACAAATGAGTATTGATGAACTTTGTCTTGTAGTTATAATACCAATAAAATGATACAGGACCAAGGCATAATGAATATTTGGTTAAAAGACGGTTCAAAATGTAATTCTCCCATCGTCCGTGACCAGCGGTACTTACAGTAGCAAGTAACTTTTTGGTTACACAGAGTTGTTAAGTCAGTGAGAGGGAATTTTCCGCCTCAGACATGACTATATCAAATCAGATATCTTTTAAAGAAGGCAAACAAGATTCAACCAAATGTATCTATTGATTTCAAGTCATCACTAATAATGTGTTCTTCTAATTCACGGTTTTAAAACATAAAAATATTTTCTATCAATAGATAAAGGTACTTTCTATTACTGTTTTCCTGTTGTTTCTCAGAAAATGACATAAGAGACAAAATACACACACATGCACACAGTTCTATTTGAAACCCTCTGAGATTTTGTCTGTGTTCTCTAATATTGCATTTGCCGTGACCCTTCTACCTAGTAAGCTGTTAGGGTCACACTGTCCATTATTCTAAAATAACAGTGTGCTCTCTTTAGAAAACTAAAAACTTTAGGATAAGCTTTACTAATATTTCATGTACATCTTATCCTTTTAATACCTTAGCTTGTTGCCAATTTGCAAGTGCAGGAGACGTTGCCATTGTCGATCCCCAAGCACATGGAAACCATCTTCTGGAATTGGTCAACACATTATTCAACCGACATACTTATTCACATGACCATTTACCATCATATTATAAAACCTCAAGTTACTCTCTCATTTCCATAAACAATGCTCTGTATATGTATATACTGCATAGCAATCGCTGTTACTATCAGACAACACAAAGAGTGATTGTACCCGTAGCACTGGTAGGATTATATTTAAAATGAAAATACACTAAATGACATCAACAATCAGTATCCTAAACTACTGTCGATCAGCTCGGATGATCACTGTGATGATTGGTAACAGGGTCAATTCAGAACTAAAAGCCAAGAAAAAATGTGATGGAGAAAAAGACATAGGGCAGGTTTTCCAACTCTTTGCTCCAACCTGAACAGCAAATGCTACATTGAGAACAATTCCAGGTTAGGAACAATTATGAATCAAACATGATGAGTAGATCGTGAAAAAAGTCCAGACAGCCCGTATCACGCATGCTGTTTCACTGTCATGAAAAATGTGCATGAGACATCTCATCCCCTCCACCTCCTTGTTGTCCTGGCACACTTCTCCCTGGTCACTGAATCCTCCTTTCAATCTCGGTAAACCCGGAGGACAGTTAGTCACTGGCTGTCTTCATGGAGGTCTTCATCTTTCTCTCCAGCCTGACCAGGTGCTCTGCTACCTGGTCCTCTGCCACCTCCAGGAGAGCTGCCATCTCGGGGGTGTCGACTCTCACCAGCTCCTCCTCCTCGTCTTCCTCCTCCTCCTCCTCGTCATCCAACTCTAGGACAGCAGACTTCTCTGGGGTCACCCCTACTCTCACCAGCTCCCCCACCGCCACCTCCCCGTCCCCATCTCCCGCCTGCATCGCCTCCTTGTTGACCACCTCCGCCATCTCCATGCCCTCTGCGTGCATCACCTCCGCCACGCCGTCTCGGATCTTCTTCACGTGGAAGGTGAAGGGCGGCACGCGGTAGACCGCTGTCTTGGAGCGGGCGTAGACGGTGTGGTCGGGGGTCAGAGACTTCTGCAGCTTCTCTTTGGAGCCCTTTATCTTCTCCTTGCGCTCCGTATTGGGGGTCATCTTGTTGCCCAGCTTGCCCATCTTCTTCTCCAGACTGTGCTTGGTTTTCTCCAGTTGGTCGTGGGTTCTCTGCCGGGTCTTCTCCAGGTTCTCCTTGGTTCTCTGCCGGGTCTTCTCCAGGTTCTCCTTGGTTCTCTGCCGGGTTTTTTCCAGGTTCTCCTTGGTCTTCTGCGCCCTTTTCTCCCTCTGCTCCTTGGAGAAGGCCTTCTTGATGTTCTCCACCCGTGCCTTGCTAGTGCGCTTGATTTTCTCCGCCCGGGACTCCTCAATGGTCTCCTCGATCTCCACCTCCTCGTCTGAGTTGATGCCGGTATGGGCCACCACGCCCCCCTCCTCAGGGATCCGCTCAAGTCCCCCCTCAACAGAGCCGCCCTCAGCCACCGTTTCTGCTGCCTCGGAGGTCTTCTGTGTGGCTTTAGCAGCCTTGTTCTGATCCTGTAATGACACAATGGAAAGAGGTTGAACAACAGGAAGAGCAAACAAAAATAACAATGACGGTTCAAGCACTCTGTGAAGTTTGCAGTGAGAGAAAGAAGAATGGCATCTGATCCCGTATCGATGCCCTATGATAGACTAGAAAGCTATTGTATTTATTGTTTTATTCATTTTTATTTTATTCATTTTGGAGCATGTCAGTATTATATCAAAGTCTTTACATATTCATTATCTGTGAGATGATATCGGATGTTCCCATCTTAATATATTTTTTCAGAGAATGTGATTTGTGAAATACATACAATTTATTTTTGAATTGGGTGCATGATTACAGTGGTTACATTGATGGATGATTATTCTGGTTACATTGAGGCCCAGTGTAAAAGCCTGTCAGTAAAAGCCTGAGGCAAAGGCTTTCAATAAAAATTAATCCAATTCATGAGCATGAAATAATGTGAACGAGGTATGCAAGATGGAAATATAATTTGACACTTTTATGTTTGATAAATTATTCATAACTAGGTCTAGCCCCGGACACAACTTGATGTTCATCAGTTACATAAAAATATATGAAATTACAATTGTTGGAGATCTCCATCTACTGGTCACTAAATAATATCTGGCCAAGCCTATAAAATAAGCACATAGAAGTACTGAGTAAAACAACTTGATCTTGTTAAAGACTCAAAGAAAGCATGTCATACAGGTTTGCATGGTTTCTCATGAAATGAAACAAGCCTTCTCCGCCAAGTACACCAAAAGCCTTTCCTGCGATTGGTAAACCACTTCCAACCTCTCTGAAGGACTGTGGTAAATGTCGTCCCACATAACATGCAAACCTCCAGCTACAATCTGTCTCTCTATTTCTGTCTCTTGCCGCTACCTCTGTGCTCACCGCTCTCTGTCTAAATACATCTATCTCTCTATGTGATGAGAGTTTCAGTCTTACTTTGTGAGAGCAAGGACAGATAACTGCAGTAAACACGTTTTAATACAATTTCCATGCCTTACACTTACCTCTGTAAAAATAATCTCGATAAATGTAATCCATGCCCTAACCATTTGATGTGGGTTTCATACAGCTGGTAGGGGAATACCTAGTTGCATTTCACTCTACCAGCATATGTATTATCTCACACCCACTGGTGACAAATTGTGAGTTTCAGTCTGAATGGAGAGGCCTGCCACTCTTAAACGTTAACATCCGCCACAGACATGACTGCTCGTTCATCTACATAACAAACAAGGATTTTAGCAGAGCATATCAAAAGCCACTTGTTCAGTACAAGCAGCCTGCTACAGGGCCCCCAAAGGAAGCTGACAGCTTGTTTCTAGGGTGACTATTAGAAGTACATTCCAATTGAGATTTACCAATGAGCTTTGTTTTAGTCCAAGACCAGGCTGAATCCGTGACTAGGAGCTATTGGAAAATGCTCAAAGTATTCTCAGGATGGGTTCATTCAATATTGCATTACCCAGGTAAGGGTAGTTGGCATCTGGGGGCCGTTTCTGTGTACGGTGTGTTGCGGTCCCTCCCTACAGCGTGTAGACCCAAAGCAGGGTCGTAGTGGCGCAGGTGACAATGGACTTTGTGAAAGTCTCATAAAACCCATGCAAAGAAACAACATGAAAGTCAGGCCATAGTGTACTATGCTCTAATTTCTGTTGTGTTGGTATATAGCCGTTTTTGTTGGCATTACCATCGTATTTATTTTTGATGTATTTTGGTAAGGAGAAATGTGATCTGAGTCACGGTAGAAAGTGAGATGCGGGCTAAGGCAGTGCAACCCAAACCTGTTCCTGGACTGTTGCCATCCTGTATTCACTCTTTACAAATCCTAACTTAACACACCTAACTATTAGCTGAATACAAGCTAAATCAGGTCAGTCACAACTGGGTTGGAGAGAAAACCTCCAGGACACCTGATCACCAGGAACAAGATAGGGCAGCCCACGTCTTGCCTTTCAAAAGTTTGGGATCACTTGTAAAATAATTTGTTTTTCATGAGAAAAGCCAATTTTCTGTCCATTAAAATAACATTTAATTGATCTGTGTAATACACTGTGGACATTGTTTATGATGTAAAGGACAATTGCAGCTGGAATGTGAGGAGTTTCATGAAATATGCACTCAGGCATACAGGGGCCCATTATCAGCTACCATCAGTCCAGTGTTCCAAAGGCACGTTGTATTTGCTAATCCAAGTCTATCATTTAAAAATACCATGTGATCATTACAAATCCCTTTGTTGTTGTTTACCGTTGTGCTGTTACAAAACGTTTAATACAACGTCCATTCTTGTTCTAAAATATGAAGTCCATTCCATGCGAGAAATTGCCAAGAAACTGAAGTTCTCGTGTACCTTGTGTACGGCTCCCTTCAAGGAACAGCGCACACAGTGAAGAGGCAACCCCGGAAAAAGCCATATCTCAGACTGACCAATCAAAAATAAACATCCAAAGGTCTTCCACCTCTTCACTGTTCACGTTCAGACTGGTGTTTTGTGGGTACTATTTAATGAAGCTGCCATTTGTCCTCTTGCATAGTTGTTCACTAGGGCCTCCCACTCCTCTGTCTATTCTGGTTAGAGCCAGTTTGCGCTGTTCTGTGAAGAGAGTACCACACATCGTTGTAAGAGATTTTATCATTTTATCAAAAATTTCTTGCATGGAATAGCCTTTGTCAGAACAAGAATAGCCTGACAAGCTTTAGAAGAAAGTTCTTGGTATCATTGTTCCTCCCTCTCTTATTCTCTAGAAATATATGGCACCACTTTTCATGTGTCCTGCAGTGCGTGTGTGTGTGTTCCTGAGTGTGTGTGTTAAATCTCCCACTGTCAAACAGGGAGAAAAAAAGACTAGGTTTGTTTGATAATTTGAGCGTTTGGCAAGGCATTTGTGAGGTATATTAAGTTTACGTGAGGCGTGTGTGAGCTTCTTTTGGTTCCCGCGAAGTGCAGGAAGTTCGGTTTACTTGAGGTGAGTTCCATAACTGTTTTTATATCTCGGCCAGAAGAAATATTTTGTCAATGTTATCGTGACACATAGGAGTAGGTCTGTAATGGACCCGAATCATTATCCTTCATTACAGGTAAAAACGTCCAACCCTCCCTTTTTCTCCTTGTGTCCTCGCTGCCCTGCGGTCACTTCATGTATAGTAATAAGTCCACCTCCTCTCTAGGTTATTCCCAGAGCGGCTATCACCTCTCCTCCTCCTCCTCCGCCGCTACAGCTGTGCCACTTTCATTTCTCCTCTCATCACATGACATCTTCTGCTCATTACGCATGACTGTTCTGTGGTGACGAAAGACAGTGAAAACAATAGCTGACTGAAAACACGGCCCACTGTTACGGGATTGCTTGACGTCAAGTCTGATTCGGAAACCAATTTCTCAAAGCCGACTCTGAAGTTCATGGTGGGCTAAAGTATGTCACTTTAAAGTTGGCTTTAAGTTTTAAATAACCTTGTACCACATCTCCTCCCCTTTCTAAATCCCTGAGCTGTGCTGCTGTTCACAATGGTGCCAGAGGAACCTCATAAAATGGCCATCGCTTCCTTATCTGGCGCTGTGCACCCACACGATCGGCCTCGGACCGCTGTGTGTTTGTGTGGGTGTATTTTGAGCTCGTCCCCCTGGATTCCAACCACTATTCCCTGGAAGCAAGCCATTGTAACATTCTGCCCCTGCGCCTCCTCCCCTTGCACCTCCTCCCCTCTATCCTCAACAGCACAAATAAACACATCGCAATATCATCACAGCAACCACCGCCTACTCCCCTGGCGGGGCCTGAAGCCTGGCCTGATGAATGGCTCAGGAGGACGTCGAACGCCCCCGCAAACACCGCCATTGGAACACATTTCCCGCTGGCCTGCTGTAACGTTCAGTGATTCCGAAAACGCCAGTCGCCTGACTCATACACCATCGAATAAAAATATGTTTATTTTGACAAGACATAAATGTCTCAGTGGTGGGAGATTACAGTTTGTTCCAGACCAGAGCAGTGTATGTACAGGAGCCATGTTTGCTTCACATTGCATAGGGTAATATTTGACCATAACAACGTAACTTAATGTCTCAGTTCTAAAATTGACTATGTATACCCTGTGACGAAGGTCCTTCCACCAACCAGAATAAGTGGGTAATCTAGTGTTGGACCCAATGACTGTCAGAACCTTCATATAGAGCCTCACTGCAGAAAAACAATCAGAGCTGTGAAGTCTGGAGCAGAAAGAGATTGCAGCCAATAGAAACACTGCTCTACCTTCTGCTGGGGAAAGTCTGAAGTCATGAAAACTGGGCATTACATCACAGTTGAGGACATTGCCAGCTTTTGTGTTGGGATGGTGGAAGGGCCCGGAACAACCTGATTAAGAGGAATGTGTAAAAGGAAAAGCGAGTTTTGGCAGCCACAGCTTGTCTGTCTGTGACTTTGAAATCTACAGAATGACATTGAGATGAAGAGAGACAAAGAGAAAGACAGACAAGAGCGAAAGAGTGAGGGGGAGATGGAAAGTCCATTAGAGTCACAACACTCTCCTCCCACCCCGGCCATGGAAAAGTCTGGTCTGCATGTGTGTGCCACTATGGGGTGTCTGTGGTCTGTGGTTAAAGGTGTGAGCCCTGAGAGAAACATAGAGCCAATGTTTGTTAATGTTTCTTTCTGAGTGGCCTGGGATGACCTACATTACAGCTCATGGAATATCGGGCAGAGGGAGAAGTGTGTGTGTGTGTGTGTGTGTGTGTAAATGACTGTGTATGACGTGTCTCAGACAAGCCCAGGTGTGTGTGTTATTCATGAGTCGTCTCTCTCTGGGAAACATTGCCCAGGAGGTATTCTGAAGATGCATAAGATCCACCCTGAGGCAGAGAAAACATTTGAATATAGCCATCAGTTCTAGTGGCCGAGAAAGAACGGCGGGAGACATAGAGCGAGATAGAGAAGATGTAGATGAAAAGGGATGGAGAGATATAGGGAGACACAGAGGGGAAACTTGAGTGTAAAGAAGGCAAGACTCAAGGCCATGCTCTTGGAGTTCTGTTGATTCCGGATGAGGCCCTAAGGGCCATGTACCCAACTCATTGGCACACAGGATGAGTGCAAACCACACACACACTAGCCGCCATTGACAACCATGAGGAAAACAGTCATCCATGCAACAGAAGCATTGGCTTCAAAAGACAATATGGCATTCCTTATTTTTCTCCAAGATGTAGGTTGCGTAAAACATTCCAATGTGTAAAGTGTTCCGTTTGCATTCATCGTCCACACTTTTTGAACACATTGTCAGTCCTTGTCTTCGGTCTCATTTGACAGAAGCGTTACATCATCCAGAAAAAAAGTACAGCTGACATCAAACGCATCTTCTGTCTGACATCAATTACTTATCAGCGAAACTCATGCGCATTTGAGGGAATGAAAGTCACGGAAAAATATTTTTTCACAAATCCCCCTCTCCCCTTTAGGGTAGAACGTCTTGGGGGAGGCGAGATTAGGACATGTTTGATTGGAACTGTAATCCGTGCCACCGCTTTTCCCCCGTGCCCGTCCACAGGCATCAGTGTTCTGACAGGGACAGGTTGGGTAATACGTGCTATTTGGGTTTTACTAGAACATACAGCATACGATACCTCTACTCCCACCTTCATTAGAAATAGATAGCCACCGGCCCGCCTCCACCATTCATCCTGGGACACAGTAATGAGAGACAGGCCCGGTGAGTCACCCTGGCAGCTGTCTGGCCCTGTCCAGAACCCGTCTGCAGCTGCGCTTTCAGATTTCAAAACGACCCATCTGGTCCCCCTCTGGGACGGGCAGGCTGTGGCACTAATAAACACGGGGCCAGCAGCCGATCCATCTTGTGGAGGGCCAAAAGTCTATGGCTGAAAGCAGCTCTAAAGGGGCGGAGACTCTGTGTATGTACCTCACGACACTTCAATTCAATCACACCCGTTGCTCGGATGGAGCCTACCGCGCAGCGCCAATCGGATGTTGAAACCACTCAAATGCAGTGCCGAACACGTAGCAATCAAGCAATGAATGGGGATGTGTGTGTGGAGGGCTCGTTGAACATCCAATTCATTTGTATTCGGCATTTTTTTACGCAAAATTGTGCTAACCTCTGGGGGAGGCATGACAATAGTTGTGGTAGTATGGCCTTGCTAGACCACGAGCCAATGCACTCCTACGGTCACAAGTCTATTGCTAATAATAAAGTAACCGCCCGTTGTCTCTAAATGTATGTTGTGGGTGTGTGCGGTTCTTCAAAATATGCTAGCAGACTGCAGAACGGTCAAACTCTTCATGACCACCAGATAGACACAACTGAGGAGTCACCAGTGGCCCATGGTCAACAGTTAACGGAATTATGTCGGATTTGAAAAAGAAAATACACAAATAGAAGAGACTGTTTAGCATCCCGAAAGGCATTATCCTGAATTACCCCAAAAAATTATGAAACTGATTTCCAGACAAGTAGGTGGAGAGTTTCCTATGTTCCAGTAGGTCGTGTAATGGTCCATTCTGTGTGACACAGGAAGGGAGTTCTTTAGTGCTTCTGGCAGTGATGTGTGACCTCATCATGGGGATATCCTTTTTACATGAATAAGCCAACCCTTTCCAACTCTCCATGACTACAACCACTGGAATCTTGCGGCTACTACACAACTGTCAACATGCCTTCACAAGCCATGGAAAAATGTTGCTTTATCAAATGCTTTTCTTTTTGCTGGCTCATGTTACTCAACATTTGGACCAAGATCCGTGGACAACCTGCAACATTAATAACAAGGTGACAACCTGTATTTAATGTCTGTATCAGATTGCTGTTGTAATGATTAATGAGCAATCTGATACATGTCTTATAAAGATAGAAAAATAAGATGCATATAAAGATTGTCTGTATTTTTACTTTATTTATTTACAGTGAAACTGTCCATTGTCCAACTGATTTTGATTTGGTTGTTGGGGGAGGGTGGTTTTATGGAAAAAGGGAGTTACTAGTTTTTTTTCTGAATGTCAGGTGTTTTTAACCCCACAAGACATTTTATCAACCACACCTGGGAGAGTCCATCAAGTTCTCTTTTGCTCACCTGAGAAAACTGGTCAATATCCCATAATGAGTATATGGCCATGAGTATATGAGAATATACGTTTTCATGAGTTCACGTCCAAGTTCAAAAAGGTCTGTTAGTTGACTTCAAATGCTGAATGACTGAGATTGATCACCATTTTGCCCTTCCTCCGCCAACCCTCCATGATGAATAATCTCAACAGTTTGGTCAGGTTAACGTTGCCCTCGTGCAGCCTACTAGGCCACTAATCTGCGTTAAGCCACACCCTTCAGGCAGCCTGCGAGAAATGGAGAGAGAGAGCCCTGAAATTCTGGAGGTTCACCAGAAATGTCACCCGCCAACACAGCTGACCTTGGAACTACTCACTGTAGGTCTGTACACACACATCACAGAGAAATCTCAACAGCCAAAGGCAGTCACAAAGATACAGGTGTGCACAAACACGCAACCACACAAACTCCAGCCATTCAACGCTGTTGCCGATGGCAAAACTCAGACTTATTCTATGAAATAGGACCTGCCGGCATTCCAAAGCACACCATTGCGGGGGATATTAATAAATCAAAGGACCTGAGCAAATTCTCCTTTGCATGGTTCCGGAACAATCTGGCTGAGTTATTACTATCTTGGCAGTGGCCTTCTGAAGTAGGGGTCAAGCGAATAGGGCTAATCTTTACAGTGAGCAACGTTTTGAATGTGTGTTCCAGCTCGCGCCATCCAGCGGGCCGGAACGGGGATACCATATCTATTGACCGGCCAAGAACGTGGATGGGCCGGAAAAGCGGTTGACCCGATCTTCAGTTGGCCTGCTGTGACGGGTGAGGGGTGTTGACGTCTGGTTCATACGAGCGGACGATGTTTGTGTTTCTTAATGACCGGCTTCATTTTCTCAAGAGCATGGCAGCGGACTTTGGCCCATGCCACACACACACACACACACACACTACAGTGTTGACGGGATGAAAGCTGATTTGGCTAATGGGCAGATGACAAATGCAGCCCAGTGGGACCAGACGAAGCAAAAACAAGTGCGTCATTTCCCAGTAGACAGCACAAAAGATCAGCTGGGCCTTGAGAATACACCGGTACCTGTTTGACATGCAAAGTCCACCAAAAGCACCATGACAGACATGGCTGACCGGCCACAGGGCAGTTAAGCACAGGATCCATTTTACTATACTGAGCGTACCCAGCTTGGCAGTGTTTCAGGGCCACTGGCCTTCAGCCGCCAGAATAGCGGGGCTCCTCTTTCCACAGCACATATCGCACTGGCAGCGAGAGGGGAGAGCACATGCACAGGCGTAACTCTATCAGTCAATTCCGTGTCAAAGCCTCAGACGGCCGTGACTCCGGGACACAAGCCACGCGATGGGGATCAGCCCTCAGAAACACGTTGCTCACAAAAAATATGCGATCGTAAAAAACGAAACGTTGAAGGATGTCCACTGGAGGGGTTTATTCTATCTCGTTGTAGGTTACTGGTGGGCCAACGGTGAGACACTGGTTCTAGAGACAGAGGTGGGCCAACGGTAGAGGTGTAGGCCACAGTGGAACCCCATCCGCAGGGTGGCGTCCGCAGTCTGTGTTTGGAGGAGTAAACGCCACACGCGGCCATGGCACCCAGCCCGTCTGTGTCCGAAAGGACCGTCTCAGCAGTCTCAGCAACGCTCCACAGGGCACTCTGAGTTATGAGGCGGAACGAAATGATTCCACCTATACTGTCTTGACATGTGTGTCCATTTCAGAGAGACAAACGCTGCGGTCTTGGGTTCGCTCAAGCTGGCATGAACTATTTGATGGTATGACAGGAGTGTTGCAAAATACTGTCTGCAAAACATGAACATAACTGTTTTGTAATTTTGAACAAACAAAGTTAGTGAACAGTTACCACTCCTCCGTTATATGGATACCATGTTTAACACAAGTAAGATCAAAGTCCGGAATAATACTTTCAAATCAGATTATAAAGCTACGGTGCAAGTGATATTTAAGCCCTATATTTACCTATCTAGGTATTATAAGGCCTAAGGGCATTAAAATACAACTAATTTAAAGATCAACAGCTGCCTGAAACAACTTCTAAATATGCACTTAACACGAAACATAACATCACATTGGTGTGTAATTAAAGAATGGTACTGAGAAGGCCAGTGAACCATCCTTCTATACACACATGCACTATAGCGTTGAACGGTCCAGGCGGTGTTCTACAAAGAAGCTGACACGCAACAGTGAAATGTAGAGCCTGCCAGACATCTCACCACAAGCCGCAGTGTGTAAGTATGGATGGTAGATGAGGGTTCACTGGAGGGGAGTGGGACAGTATGCATGTTGGGAGTGGGGGGGGCGGGGAGCTACGAGATGCCAAGGGGATAAGTCAAAGGGCCAAAATGTTTTTTTTCCGTGTACCTCTCTACTCTGTTCTCCTTCAGCCCAGCCCTCACCCGTGATTCTCTGGGGACACGTTCATCCAAGACTAGACCACAGAGGGTTCACAAGCCTGAGGCACTCGGTGCTGAAGTGTGGCCAGGCATGTCTAAGGACGGAAGCTAAGGGAGAGTGGCTCTCGGGGAATGCGAAGGTTCCCCCTGATAAGGGCCGTGGACAGGACTGTCGCAACGCAGGAGGGACGCAAGGCCAGAACCAATGTACTGCCTGAGGACACTTGACAAAAGCTTTGCGGAACCACACCTTCCCTACACTGGTGTGATGGAGGGGAAACCTCATCTAACGGAGGAACCCCTGGGGACAGATGGAGAGAGGAGCAATGCCACACCTCACCCCCCACACCCTCTCAGAAGGTCGAGGGCTGTTTGTAGTTGAGAGAGCGGTGATGACATGTAGCTTTGCACGGGTGCAGTCACTGCACACCATCAGCTGCTGCTGGGAGTCTCAGCCCCTTAGGGAGAGAGAGAGAGAGAGAGGGAGAGGGGGAGAGAGAGAGAGAGACACCCACCCAACAGTGTAATCTGAGCAAAAGAGCTGGCATTCGTTCACCCATTCACATTTGGAGAGTCGTCCTTTTTCTCGCTGCATCACCCTCTTCACGTGGGCGGGGGGAGATAGAGTGGTGAAGGCCCTTAAAAGGCTGTGCACTCCGTACGCGACGCCATTTACGTGATTCATTAGGAGATAGGGCTCTGGGCACCGGCATCCATTGGTAATGACCGCGCCCCGCTGTTGCTGGGGGACTGCGTGTGATACCGTCCATCCAAGTTTAATTATAAAGCATCCGCTTAAGTGTTTCCCCAATGCTAGCCGTGTGTGTCCGCCCATACTCAAAGCACGCGCTCACATTACAGAAAAACGACTGTGGTTGACACCGGTAGAAACTCACTCACCCAGGCCCACGCGCTCACAGAGCATGTAGGAATGACAAGCACAGAGATACATGCACACACATGGGTGTGCATACACACAGGCACACGTGCACACACATACACGCACACATGCACACACCAACAACAACAAGATTTGCCAGAGGGACAGTGGAAAGGGGTGAGATCTGTCCCAGGGCCAGGGTTGATTTGCCATGCTGTCATTCTATGGCCAAGCTGCTCCGATGTCATTTAACCTGACACCATGCAGCCCCTGGCAAAAAATAGATCGCCGCCACACCAAGGCAACATGGAAGTCACAGTTTATAGGACTTGCCAGAGTCACAGTTGAGACTAGTTACAGGGAATCAAGTCACAGTTGAAATTTCACAAGGCAACAGGAGAGTCACAGTCAGTCGGTCGACATTTGGAAAGAAGTTCTTCAGAAAGTCAGTACAATCAGTAAATTGTGCACAATATGCCTTTTGGACTGAATACTGCAGCATTTGCATGCCGTCGCCCTGGTGGTGGAGTCCTGCAGTCAGTGCCGTCATAAACCTCTTATTCCGACCACAGTACATCCTTCATGTCGCGGCATATGAGGGACCTATGCCAGCTTTACTAGGTAGAGCAAACACACACCAGCGTATACGGTCCCCAGACAGAAGGTCTTTCTGAGAGGCCCATCAAGACAATTAACAGAGGGTGATTTCAAGAAAGGGGAAGGACTAGCATATGTTGCCCTGTCTTAGGTCTTTCGGCATCTACATTCCTGTCACCATTCAGACTGTTGCATGTCCATCCCTGTAGAGGTAGCCTATACCTAGCTAAAGAGACGCGAGAGGCACTCGACCATGTCACACTGAGGAGTGACATCGACAGCTAGAAAACCAGCTGTAAGCTCAATGGGATGGGTTCTACAGAGAGAGACTCACCTGTTAATTATGGACCTGGACAACAAGTGGAAAGACAGTGAGAGAGGGATTTTTTCCAGAATTCAGTGACTCTGGAACAACATCCTCTATCCACGATACTTGGTCATGCCAACGCTACGGACATTTGCCCACCATGGTCCCCAGGTCAGCCGACATAGAATGCGTCTCTCCTAGCTGGAGGGACGTGTGAAGCTCTCGCCATGTCCTGCACGCGTTACGCTTCTCACAAGACTTTGTTGCGCAGGTGCACACCTCCAACGGCGAGGCTGGGAGGTATCCTCTCACAGGGCAAGGGAGAAACCGAACAATCCCTAGCTATGCCGTTGCAGGACACAGGAGCGTCATTATGCAATCGTATGGGCTCCTGAAGGGTCTGTGGTTCTACCTGCAAGGTTGGAAGGTCTGCCTGGGTACCAGTTATGACATCCTCAAGTAGACGGTCGGCCAGAGAGATAACAATCATTGGGCTGGATAGATGTCTGTTAATGTTGCAATCCATTTGTTTCTGTGGCGTTGACAGGGTTCCAGGCGTAGCAGGGCAGATGCACCGTCCCGATGTGACCAATGGGGGCAGATGCCCCTTCTTGAGTTCATGGAGGAACACGAACACTGATGAGCGGACCTCCACATTTTCACTCGGGAATGGAAGAGGATAGAAGACGTACACGACGAAGGGCCAAGTACAAATGTCTGCAGGTTTTCGCTCTCACCTTGATCTCGACTGACTAATAATTTCTTTAATTAGTTAGGATCTATCCACACCTGGATCTTAAGGTTTAAATTGGGCACCAGAGTTGAGACATAAACCAGCATACACATAGGCCCTTCGTGGAATCGGTTTGACACCTTTCTTCTAGTCAATACACCCTCCCACACTCCTATGAAACAACTGAGTTAACTCTACTTACAAAACTATTCTTTACATGCTCTCAGGCTTAATTGTAATGTGAGATCCTTGTTATTTTATTAACACTGAATCATTTTTTTTGTTGAGGAATGTTATAACCTGGCTTGGTTTAATCTGGTGGTTTCTGCTTAGAAATTGGCTGTGTAGAAAAGCAACAGAATAAGAAAAGTATGAGGATCCAATTGTGTGTGTCATGGGACAAGAATGTGAACACAGCTTTGTCAGAGCTTGATTAAGAAATGCTTTGAAAACAAGGCACAAGATGGAAACAAGTATTAATTATTTTCTTCTACTGAGCTTGCACACCTGTACTTTTTACTTCCCTGCTTGTACAAATGCTCACACACGCACACAGATTTTCTAAGAAGTCAGAATGCCTGAGAGAATTCAGGACAAGGCAATGGGACTGGCGTATGAAGGTGTGTGTATCAAGCCTGCTTTACTTGGATAATTTATTACGGCCAACCGTCTCTGATTAGGTTCCTGCTAAATGCCAATAGTGTAACCTAGTGCCACAGTGGACATTCCAGGAGGGGGATCTGAAAATAAGTCAGCAAGCCAATGCAGACGCCGTGGAATTAACTGGCCAAGATGGCTTCCAACAGCCAGTATGGCCAAACCCAGCCTCGCAACCAAACACATTCATACCAATGAACTCTTTCTCAACCAATGAATTCTTCTCAGAAACACTTTGACAGGCATTAGACCAATTGGATTAAACAAACAGGCCAGTAGAATAAACTGTCTAGGATGGCTTCCAACCGCCAGCATCCAAACACCAACTCGCCAACAAACTCATCACGATAAACTCAGAATTCTTTTCAGAAACACTTTGACAGGTGTTAGACCAATTGGGTTAGACAAACAGGACACAATTTATTGCCAGGCCTCTCTCTACTGTCTTTTCATTGGGTCAATATACTGTACTCTACTGTAATAGGAGACAAGACTTCATAGAACCCGCCCCCGGCCAGGGAGCAAACTACACAGTCTTGGCCTTCCATGCAGGCTGCAAGCCATTAGTCCAGTCACAGACATTACAGCACGCAGCTCTAAAAAAAGCCCATCCCAAAGAGTAGCAGGCTGCCCCAGAGAGAGGGGCCGTTCAGACTCAACTTTGCACCACTCAGTCACAATCTCTCCCCTTCCACTACTCATCATAACGCAATTCCTCTGCTTGGCTGACCCTTTCTGTGCCTGAATATACACTGGAGCGGTGTGACTGGGAGCTATTAAGCCTGGTTCTCTGTAATAAGCCAACTCTGTTTTGAGGCACAGAGGAGAGCTTGCCATGCCTGTTGCCAGGGAGAGGGCCGCAAACAGTCCAGTGCACAAGGACAGGGGTTCTTAAAGCTCTCCGCTGGGACCCCCAGATGTCTGACAATCTTTTTGTCTGATAGCCCTGAACTTGCTCACCCAAGTTGAATGATGTGTGGCAACTCTGGAACAACTGAAATTCCCTGAGCCGCTTGGGGTCCCCTGAGGAGAGGTGAGAAAAACCACTGCTCAGGGAAAGGTCAATGAACGCTCCCCCCTAAACACACCGTCAGACCGTCTCATTCATCTTTGTCTTAGCTGTTTGATTGAGAGGACTGCCGTTGTCTTCCAGGGCAGGAGCAAGGTTACTACAGGAATAGCCGATCTGTGCAAAATGTCCTATCGTTAGACAGATTGGTTTTTGATAGTTGACATTATGTTTTAATAGAAAGTTCAAGTTACTCTTGCATCACAAAAGATACTCACACGCATCAGTGTTAACGTTCCAACTTTCTAACCTTTTGCACAGGCCTCCACCACAAGAATTGACTCTATTGTCTTGTATAAAAAAACAAATTACTTCAACTTGTAAACATCAACCCTGTGGTAAAACATTTTCTTTTCAGGCATGGACGACAGCTGTTGGGGGTTATCGATATCATGAAACCCCGACCTGATTGGCACATAGGCAAAGTCAATGACTTTTTCAAGGAAATTACCAGGTTTTAAATAATGTTTTTGCGGATTGGCCAGGGAGGCCACGGAGGGCAATGACCAGCACGACCATATTTGGATTTCTAGAAATCGAATAAGGCTGCCTGACCACATTGGCTTCCTGTGACTCATTGTGGTGGCTTGGGCACATTGATTGAGGTAATTGCCTTTTAATTGGACTTTGGGATTTGGAGCAAGGTAATGTGCAAGGTAAAAATAAACAATCAAACAAATAGCAATGGCCTAAATAACCTCTAAGTGAATGAAAACCTGAGACCTAAAGCTTTGATCAAGTACAGCAGGTAGATCACGAAAAAACAGATTTGCCCTACAAAGTACTAGAAGCAACATCAGCTTCAGTAACTCATTCCCATAGAGACAATCTACTCATTCTAGTGAGAGGATGTTTAAACAGTTACTGGAACGTGATAATAACATTTAGGGTGTATTTCACACTTGCTCATGACTTTCCCAAGCAACATGGGGAATGCACCAAGCCCTATGGTGGAATCCAGTGGTCCTGGTCCAAGGTTACAACTACCACCCACTGACTCAAACGTCCCAGTGTTCAGAACATGCAGTTCTGTGTCTATCCTTACATGAAGTCAAACACCGATCCATTCCTAACACTTCATAGAAAACTTTAATGAACATGTCTTTAGTACACAGAGTTCCCTCCCCTCACCTGGTAGATGAGGACTTTGAAGTTGCGCCTCTTGAGCAGCTCGTTCTCGTTGCTTTCCAGCTTCTTGATCTGGCCCGCTTGCTTCTCCAGGTTGGTACGGACCGTCTTGACGTTGACGCTGACTTTGCGCACCTTGTCTAGCATCTTGTTGACACTGTTGGAGGTGCCGGTGTGGCTTTTGGACAGCTTGGCCAGTTCGCCCTGGATGCTCCACACAGACTTCTCCATGTCCTGCTGTCGGGCCTCCAGGCCGTTCTGGGTCTGCTGGATCTGGTCCACCACCCCGATGATCTTGTCGAGCAGGGTCAGGACCATGACCCCGTTGATCTGCGCCTCGCTCTTGGTGCCCGAGCCTGTGGCCAGCTCCAGGTCTACCTCCTCGGAAAGGTCGTCGTCACTGTCGGTGGTCGCGGGCTGGACTGCCGCAGCCACCAGGGAAGTCTCATCGTCATCAGAGACGTCGGTCTGAAGCAGCCGTTCCTTCTGCAAGCCTGCTTGATTCGCCATGACTGTCACGTCCAAACACACACTGCTCGCACACTCACTTAGGATATAAATACAATACAGGGGATACTAACCTTCAAGGGCCACCCTGACTAAGAAGTCAAATCCAAATCCTTTTTGGTTTTCTATGAAGTTACACTTACTCTTCCACTTTTGTCTCTTTTCCTCTTCCCACTTTCTAGTCTACTTGTCTGGTTGATGTTTTTTCTCTCCCTCTCTTTCACTTAGTCCTCTTGCTCTCTCTCTCAATCTCTCACTCTCTCTCTCTCACTCTCTGTGCGTATGCCCCGGGATGCTGGCCAGCCAACGGGAGTGTACCCTCTCACTGCTGAGGCATGTGTCCCCTGACTCAAATGCCTGGGCACTGTGTAAAACCACCCAGTCAAACTTTTCCTAAACCCAGCCCCCACACCCCGCCCCCTGCTGCTTCTTAGGCTCCACCCCCTGTCCCTGTCTCCACCCAAGGAGACTGGGCAGGGCCCAGCAAGCCCCGCCTCAGCAGGAGGAGGCACACATGCACACACTGGCATTGACTTAGGGATTTTTTGCAGTCAACGTAGAACATGTAGGACACTGTGGAAAACGTTCTACATTGAACCAGAAACCCATATCCTAGATAATAATTGTTAATTAATGCGCTAGAAAACACACTGTAGTGTGTTGACCACTATTCTTGCAGCCATGTGATTCTCCCCTTGAATACACACACATTTATCTCTATCCATCTAGACCTTGGACTAACCCAGAAATCCATGTTCCCTATTCTCCATTCCCTAGCCCTTAACCTAACCTTAACCTATTTCCAATATACTAACATTTGAACCAGATTCTTTAGAAGTTAAAGAATGCCCTCCGTGGTTTTTTGTTTCTGTTGTAATTGGAAACACATTCAAATGGCCACACATATGTATTATAAAATGTAAATCAAGGCCTCTTAAAAAATTGCACAATGGATCTATAAAACTCTGATCTCGAAGGGCCAAACAACTTCTGTTATTTATCCTCTCCAAATATCTCAGGTGTCTTCAAAAGAATGCCTGCTAGCACAGCGATTTGACACCACCCGGCAAATACTTCAATGACAAACAGTCTAAGCAAATTGGGTTCTGATCAGACATATAACATCGGGAGGAGGGGAATTAACTATGTAGGGTAAACAAAAAAGTGTTTCGGCACTCTAGCCTTGCAATAAAGTATGTCATTTTGGCTAGAGCTCCAGCAGAGGGCATATTTCTTCATGTGTAGTTCTAGCAAAATGTCATTTTAGCAACCAAAAGCCATATTACAGTAAGCTAACACATTCTTGCAGTGCTAGTACCCTTTCATTTTATGGCCAGTCCTGTTTCCAAATATACATTTGTCTCATTACAAGGGCTATGGTAAATTCTTTGTTCAGTAACTGTTATGCAAGCCAGAAATCTCGCATGTATATGCACACAAGAGCCCACCTCTCTAATCAGTTGAAGAAGAAAAGGATACTATATCTCTGTAAGTGTTCTGTTTTCTCAATGTTTTTGACCAATTTAGGGCCACACAACAGTCACTCTTATTATTGGGAACTGGTATAACAGCTAATGGTCAGATCATTTAGATCTTTCTAATTTGGTGTAGGTGGTCTGCCTTTGTGGTTAGGGCAATAGTCCTTTTTGGGTAATTACTCACAATGGTTATGTGTTAATGTTTTCTTTTTGTAATCGTGATGAGTTGAGGTGTGTCTGCATATGTACCCTCCGTCACGTGATGTTGGTTTGTAGCCAAGCCTGTTTGAAAGCGTCTGATCAGCTGATATTTCGTAGTTGAGTGTAGCGAATAACGCCGAAAACTGAGAAGCTGAAGACAAGCTAGAACAACCGTAAGACAATTTTATTTTGGTGACAATTCGATTCTTAATAACATATTGGCTTTCAACATTGTTTTGTCAACTAGTTATGAAAACGTTACTGAAAGCTAGCTAACCAGCTAATGCGTTCGCTAGCAATATTGTACCGTAGTCTCTAGTCTGGGACACCTATATTCCAAAGATGTTGAAGGCTAACGTTAGCAGGGTACTTTAGCTCTCCAACGTTAGTCGATTTGCTGGCAGGCTTTTTCTTGCTATACCTACTGTCACTTAACATGAGCTATCTTTCTGGCAAAGTACGTAACGTTAGTAACCCGGGTGTACCAACGTCAGCAATGTGTACTAGTGCTGGGGACTGATACACTAATATACAGGACGGTAACTACATCTACCATCATCATTATTATTATCATCATCATCATCATCATCATCATTGTTGACTTTGTTGAATGCATTATCCACAACGAAGGTAAAAAGTTAATTAAAGCTTAGCCACCTGATTTTAACTACTGTAACTAGCAAGCTAGCTATCCGTCTAACGAACGTTTACGTTAGCTTGGTATTTTACGATAATTTAATGACTTTTTCAGTGTTTGACAGCTGTTCAGACTTGCTCGACCTGTCAAGGATGCTGTCAAATATTATAACCGTGACCCTGCTACGACAAAGGTTCCGCTATTGTGTTGGTTGTACATATATAATGGTTTAACAGTGTTTGTGTGCAGATCATGGTTTGCGAATTTGACGAATGATGTATTGCGTTTGTTCAATGTTCCAAACATTACTCAACTTGCCTGCTACTGAGACGATATAGTCAGAATATATACAATGAGAAAATATGAATTTTCGCGATAATAGTTTTGAATGGGGGATACACACTACTAATTTTTACATCTTTAAATTGTAATGGAGTGATGAATGATGTTTGTTTTAAGAGAAACCTTCAAAATGTACTGACTTCCTTTAGTTTCCAAAAAAGGAGGCAGACATGTCTCATTAGCATATGTTGTGCAAACAACAGTCCAATTCAAATGAAACCATTGTTTTACATTCTAATACAAAGGTGTTGGGATAACACGTTTAATTCAAATGGTAAAGATATCCTTAGTTGCGGGAACCATGTTGGGGTCAAAAAACACATTTTATTTCTGACTGTCCTGTCTACCTATCATTAACCATTATTAGGATACTACAGTGTGGTTGTAGTGTTATTATCAAATAGTTTGTCCTGCTGACTGGTTTAGCTATTCCCATGATGTGGCTTAGTCCACAGCTAAGCCGGTTATGGCTCTAACTTATTCATCCCGGTAACTCTAGGCACTTCAACAACACGTGTCCTATTCAGATAATGGAGAACCTACATGGTCTGCCCATCTAGCCGTGAACCTAGGCATCTTCCAATATCATGTCAAACTAAAGCCAGCCAAACCGCATCCCAGCTGTGATCATTGGGTCTTCATGTGGGCTGTATGTTACATTTTATTTTCGGTCACATGATGGCAGCTACTCACTCATGCGTTAACCCTCCCAACGATATTACAGGCTGTTCAGTAAGACTGTTTTGTTGGTCATCCTCCATCACACAGGGCAGAGATATGAAGAAATAATGCCTATTTTTATATTCGAGTTGTCCGTTTCTTTAAAACATTAGCGCCTCATCCCTTCTTGTGGAACATTAGCTTGTTGTGTTAACTGTCCAGGTAACTGGGCGTCTCATCTTTACGCATTTCTAGGTATTCAGGGGTATCCCATTGATTGCTGAGCCGGATCAGGTGCATCCAACAGCGCCACCATGGGGGAACTCTTCAGGAGTGAGGAGATGACGCTGGCCCAGCTCTACCTCCAATCGGAGTCGGCCTACTGCTGCGTCAGTGAACTGGGAGAGATCGGAATGGTGCAATTCCGTGACGTGAGTCTGAGTTGCAGATTGGCTTCGGTTAGCCGACAGATTTAGCGTTGAGAAATTCCTATTATGTTTTTGTTTTGAGCAATGTCTGGGTGTCCGTGGGCGGATGTCACCTTGCTCCACCCATCCTATGGGTTTTTCAGACCTAGAACCCTGTGGTTTGCGTGTGGCTGTTTATAAAGGGCCTACATGGAAAGGTGGTCCACGGATGTGCTAGTCCACGGGGTAACCACACCTACAATGGCTCATTCATGATGATAGAGAGCATATTCGCACATACACTGCCACGTATTTGTCATGTGCTCATCGCTAACCCCCTGCGGCAGAGCTAAGCTCCCTCATGACAACCCCTCTGGAGATTCTAGAGAGGGGGAAGACGTGTTGGTTGGTTGGTTGTAGTTCCCACTGTCTCGTTGGTTTTACAACTGCTACCTCTTTTTGTTTTCCCTAAGGCCACCATGGCCACACATTCACAACTGAAGCCTGCCAGTGGCGCGTTCATTTTGGCATGTGAAATATCTGATCATTGGCTGACCTGTCCATTGACTTGATAAGCATTCGGCTTGTGAAAACAGGCTTTTTCTTGTCCATCTAGCTATCGCTTTGACCGAGGGAGCTTTGGGGAAAAAAACAGTTCCATTCTGGCCCTGGCCTGAGAGGATAAGTTAGGGTTTAGAAGATTTTAGAAATACTTGTAATGGCATTTATATTTTGTATAAGTAACTTTATCTAACATTTGTCTTTTAAAAGACGTTGGGATGTGCAGACGGCATATTTGTCACATAATAATAATAAGACAGAAGAGAGCAAATGGTTTGAAGTTATTTGTATCACTTCCATGGCAAACGTTTTAAATAGTTGATGTGCCGTCCTTCCAGTTGAACCCAGACGTGAACGTATTCCAGCGCAAGTTTGTCAATGAAGTGCGCCGATGCGAGGAGATGGACCGCAAGCTGCGTGAGTGAACTCAACTGTTTAACCATCCGCTCGGCACATTATAAGCCTCACCATATCCACAACAGCTTCACTAGGTTGACCTGAACGTCGTCTCTGTCTCTCCCAGGTTTTGTGGAGAAGGAAATCAGGAAAGCCGACCTTCCCGTATTGGACACGGGCGAGAACCCTGAGGTGCCCCTCCCCAGGGACATGATTGACCTGGAGGTAACCCCGGTCCCGGGCCTCGCCCCCCTCTTTTGTCTATTGGGGGGAAACTGCTGCCGTTAAGTCGGTCTAAGATCCTCAAAAAGCAGAGCTCCCAAATCTCCTATTTGTACCTTCACCCTGGTCTTCCCACAGCCGCTAGCTGCTCTACTGCAACGTCACCGGGGCGTATTGGAGGCTGTTTCCCGTGTGGCCCGCTTCCATTATATGCATTAGTTGCCTTTTTAATAAACGCTCAGACACTAATAGAGTGAAAGCGTCTTGCGGTCAATATGAGCAGTGAATATGTGCGTCACCGCGTTGTTCCTGTTCCGTGAATGAACGGGGTTTTGGCCTGCAGTGAAACAACTCTGTATGAAGGCAATGGGACTAAGACCAGACAGACTGAAACAAAGTAGGGAACTCCCGAGTTTGTAGTAAATGCCCCAAACTAGTTGTGAGCCATCTCGACCATATGAGGAACCGTTTACAAAGTGAGGCAACCGTTTATTTCCTTGCTTGCTATACGCTCTAGTTGAACACAAGTGTGCAATTCAAAACACACAGGCTCCGTCTGTACCCGCAGGCCACCTTTGAGAAGTTGGAGAACGAGCTGAAAGAGATCAACACCAACCAGGAAGCCCTGAAAAAGAACTTCCTGGAGCTGACGGAGCTCAAGCACATCCTGCGTCGCACGCAGCAGTTCTTCGATGAGGTCTGAGACAAAGCTGTAGTCCTTAGTTGTCCTTAGTTTCAAGCATGGTGGTGAATGTATGTTTACGATCAGAATCAGGAGGCCGCTATGTACTGACTAAATCCTAGAGTAAAACATGCTGTTGAATACTACAAATTGGTCAAGGGATAACCAACAGAGTTGAGTTTTATACCAAGAATACCTGTTAATGTGCCTGAGTGGCTTAATGACTTTAAGCTCAAACCCAAACTAGTTTTTCTCGAAATTCAAGCTTTTCGATGCAGCTAGATTACATGGCAGAGCAATAATCAAGGTACTCGTTTTAATTTGCTGGTGATGAAACAACCTTTGACCTGATCATTTCCATTCCACTGAGTTTGCAGGAAAACACATTGAACTTAGGAACGTTATCACCACTTAAAAGTGCTTGTAAGGTTCAATTGAAGGTAAATCATTTAGCCTATTGTGTATCCTTTTCTGCCAATCATTTACTGTTTTTATAAACACCAGCTAGTTTTCTACTTTTGTATTTTCTGTAGAGCCTGGCTTTGCTTTGGACAACTGAACCATCAGACATTTTAGGAGTTGTTGTTAGGACTGCGAGTGGTGATATGATATATTGTCAACATGCACTGCTCAAAATTAATAAGGGAACACTGAAATCACACAACGGTCTTGATGAACAATATATATATTAATTCAAATCTTTACTTTACAATTGTTGAGAACGAAATGGAAACCAAAATCACTGATTTCCCATTGCGGCCTAGATTCAAACTCAATGATAATCTAAGTAAAAAAATGGAAATCTGGCAGTTCCAACTTGTGGCCATTACTCTCCCTAAATCAGCCATGAATTAGATTTTCTCTTTAAGGTAATGGTGGTCATTCTCTCCACGTCCTATAGATGGAGGACCCCAACCTGCTGGAGGAGACGTCCACCATGCTGGAGCCCAGTGAGACGGGGGTCCGTGCTCCTCTCAGACTGGGGTGAGTCTACTGCTCGGTACTGACAGTTGAAGGGGACATTCACTTGGGGACCCTGGAATGTACCAGGGTTAGCTAGTGCCCCCAGTACAGAAACACACTGGTTGATGGAAGTGGAAATTAGCGGTGATATGCCCTTCACCTCTGAAAACCAAGTCTTTACAGTCATCACTTTAAAATTGGCCCCCACTTCACAGGGTCACTGCATTTGACATGGTAACATGATGGTTTCATTTCTTGCAAGTGGCTGATGTTCAGTGTTTAAATCAGATAAACAAGTAAGGATCTCATTTGGACATCCAAAATTGAGCATTGGTTCTTGGCCTGTTTGCTTAAGCTGGATTAGCTGTTGTCCTGGAGTGAAAGGGTAAAAAAGGGACCACCATCTGTTCTTTGCTGGAGGTGGAGTCAGTCAGTTTAATACTTAACCAATGGTCTTCCTCAACGAGCTTCGTCTGTCAGATATGTCTGGTCACAAAGGTGAGTTGACCGTCTGGGGATGGTGCTGTGTTGGTTCGACTTAATAAGCAGACGTGCGCTTCGTGGCCTGTTGTGGCCTAGTTCCTTGTGATGGTTGGTGAGGAGCCAGTACTACTATTGCAGGTGCTACCTCCTGGCAGTGATGGTTAGTGAGGAGCCAGTACTACTATTGCAGGTGCTACCTCCTGGCAGTGATGGTTAGTGAGGAGCCAGTACTACTATTGCAGGTGCTACCTCCTGGCAGTGATGGTTAGTGAGGAGCCAGTACTACTATTGCAGGTGCTAC
>JACXGK010006764.1:6434-27695 GCA_016801125.1 Novumbra hubbsi | reverse complement strand
ATACAGACACACACTACAGTCTCCTCTCTAATGTTACAGCCTCTGTCATGCTTTAACACTATACAGACA
This sequence comes from Novumbra hubbsi, assembly GCA_016801125.1. Classification (NCBI taxonomy): domain Eukaryota; kingdom Metazoa; phylum Chordata; class Actinopteri; order Esociformes; family Umbridae; genus Novumbra; species Novumbra hubbsi. Next base: position 27,626 of record JACXGK010006764.1, on the reverse strand, counting down.
CACACTACAGTCTCCCCTCTAATGTCACAGCCTCTGCCATGCTTTAACACTATACAGACACACATACAGTCTCCTCTAATGTCACAGCCTCTGCCATGCTTTAACACTATACAGACACACATACAGTCTCCTCTAATGTCACAGCCTCTGTCATGCTTTAACACTATACAGACACACATACAGTCTCCTCTCTAATGTCTCCTCTAACTATACAGACACACACTACAGTCTCCTCTCTAATGTTACAGCCTCTGTCATGCTTTAACACTATACAGACACACACTAAAGTCTCCTCTCTAATGTTACAGCCTCTGTCATGCTTTAACACTATACAGACACACACTAAAGTCTCCTCTCTAATGTTACAGCCTCTGTCATGCTTTAACACTATACAGACACACACTACAGTCTCCTCTCTAATGTTACAGCCTCTGTCATGCTTTAACACTACACAGACACACACTACAGTCTCCTCTCTTTGACACATTCTATCACACAAACAATAATAGTAATTATTTTTGTGTTCATAAATATGGCTCCAAGTGCCCTGTGTCATTTCATCCTGAATCCTGGGTCATTTCAGTTTCACCACTTAAACCTTTGCTACTGTGGTCTCCTTTGCCTCTTTAGCTTTCGCCCTTTCCTTTTCCGGCATGTTTTTGCACGAGGATTTGATACTGGGCATTTCAGTATCAAATGTGTCAATTAGAACAAATGCCATATAATGCCATACAGTAATTAGTCTATGTATTTTGACATGTCATCTAACATGGAAATATTATGCCATCATACCACTTGCATTGAAAATAAACTACATTGCTACACTATGCTTGTAAAACTAGAAATGATGACCAATCAGATGCTGATTGCTATTCTATGTATACCTAACAAAAATATGACCGATTTGACAGTATTGGTTCCCTGAAATGTTAAATTAGTCTGTCCTAAACAACATTTGACTAAAACACAATGATGACTTCTTACGGTATATTTGTTCTCACGGCAGGCTATGCAATGCTAAAATCTGTTTTCTTTTTCAAATTGGTTTAGAATACTGGACTGTCCTAACAGCAAGTTATAAGGGACCAAATCTGATTTGCCTGTGTTCAGACAGCAGCTATTTGCTGGCATGGCTCCGCTAGTTGTCATAGTAACAAAGGTTGAGTGTGCAGTGGTGTAGACTGATTTGGTGGAGCTTGCGCTTCCTCTCAGTCAGATGTTACGTTGCAAGCTACGTTAAGAACAACAATGTTAAAAATCGTAGTATAAATATCTTTTTAATGCCTCAAAGGATATATGATAACCAAACATTTAAATTAGCCCTTTGCAAGCATCAGCATTCAAGCTAGCTAACTGTTAAGCTTGCTAGAACACACTAATTAGATTCCAAATAATTGACTGGGTTAGCCACAATGTTCTGGTAATTTTCTTAACATAACCACATGCCACGTAATTGTTTAAAGAAACACTTGAGTCATTTTGATCAACGACCATTTAGACACAAGTTGGATGAATAGGAATCTGATTTCAAACATTATGTGGATTTCCCTGGTTCCCTGAAGAAGTTCACGACTATGGACAATTGCACTTTCAGCACGCACAACCAGAACACAGAATTCAATCACGCACTCATTGCCAAAGACAGCTTGAGTTGACCTTGGAAGCCTGATTTCCATGAGAATAAACACTGGCTCAACCCAACTATATCCATTTAGGTCCAAAGTGACAGCAAGTGGACTACATGGGGCCTTTAAAGCAGACTACTTTGTTACCTTTTTCAGAGAACCAGGGTAACATGTCCTCATGCACTTGGAATGACACTACGGGAACTGATACAGTATCATCCCTGAGCCAGAGAGGTGGAACATTGATTATGGTTGCCAAATGCTGCTTAACATAGGGTTCATATATATTGGGGGCAAATGTCTGGTTCTGTGCAACTTTGGATGAGAGTATGCAGGGAAACACTTAAAGTTACTTGAAAAGTTTAAAAAGGAAAATGCAACAACAACCCCTGGGCTCACCCCAGCCTTCCACACATTACACACTGAGAGAGCAGGAAGGTGAACCTTTATGATTGTTAAGGACCGGCCATGAGTTTACAGGGAACACTGAGTCTGGCCATGAGTTTACAGGGACCACTGAGTCTGGCCATGAGTTTACAGGGACCACTGAGTCTGGCCATGAGTTTACAGGGAACACTCAGTCTGGCCATGAGTTTACAGGGAACACTCAGTCTGGCCATGCTCAAGGAAATCTTGTAGGAAGATCCACAGAAGCCAAATGGAACTTTGTGAGAGGAAAATTCCACCTACTTGGCACCATAATTAGACATTTATACTCATATAGCAACTGTGTAAAACATACATTTGCAGAATGAATAGTAGCAATGACATTCAGAGGTACTCAAAAGATTGGAGCATTCAGGGGCCCAATAAAAGCGATCCAGCAGTGATGGTGCCAGACTTGGCTGAGCGTCTGGGACCATAAGTTCTCTCACAAAGGCATTTTCCATGGACACTCTTCCAAGACAGAAGACATCATGGAACCATGATTGTAACATGCTCTGTTTTTTAAATATGGGGAAGGTGGAACTTTTTATTTTAATTATCTCTTGTCCTCTCCTTATGCTCCAAGCTAGATGTGTTTTATGGGTGGTAATTGTCACGCCTGAGCGCGATGCCGCCCTCTATCGACCACGGGTGGAGTCGCCTGAATACTAGATTCCTGTGGGAGGTGAAGGTGGCATGAGCGCACCTGTTTCTTATATGGATCATCAGGAACCCTATATCTGACCCCCTCTTACGATCAGCACTGTCACTGATTGTATAATGTTTCACTTGTTCTTTCCACCCAGTGTTTCTTCGGCTGTATTGGAACAATCAGTTAGTAGCGCCTCGTGCATATATCTTTGTTTCTGTTTTGGCCTAGTGCTTATTTGTTTTGACCTTTAGTGTCTTGTATGATTTTTTAGTTATTTCATGCCTCCTCTTATTCGGTGTATCGGAGAACACATCTTTAATTCATAGGACAGCCTTTCGCTCATGCACCTGTTTTCCACCTCAACCTCAAAAGTGTCACAGAATCATCGACCCAGCATGGAAGCAGCAGGAAGCCCCGGCTTCAGAATCACCGACACACAGGGGGACCCGCGGCTAGACCGCCATGACCAACAGATCACACAACTGGCAGAGGCCATGAATCGGGTGCTATCTGTGGTCGGCCGTTTGGAGAGAGTTCTTCCTCCCGAAGCGCAAACGCACCAACAGGAGGTCGTGGATCCACCCAGGAGAGTCGAAGGAAGAGGCGGATTACGCGTTCCTATTCCCGAACGGTATGACGATGGACCGGCTACGTGCAAGAGTTTCCTGTTACAGTGTGAGTTGTATTTTGACGCCACAGCAGAAGGGGAACTCTCGGACAAACAGAAGGTCGGGATCATTATATCTTGCTTCACCGGCCGAGTGGCAGAATGGGGCACGGCTATGTGGGAACAAACTGCATCCGTTCTACACAGTTATGCTTCGTTTAAGACCCTGTTCCGTTCTGTTTTTGACCACGCACGTCCAGGCATCAGTTCTGGAGAATACCTCCTGCAGGTAAAACAGAGTACTCGAACGGCCACGGAGTACGCCTTGCCGCGGGTAGTGGGTGGAACAACGCTGCCCTCATTGTCCACTTCCGGCAAGGATTACACGCGGACATACAACATGAACTCGCCTGCTGAGATGAAGATTTGGATTTTGACCAATTGATTCGGGTCGCCACCCGGTTGGACAATCTGATCAGAGGTCCAACCCTCAATTGACCGATCAACTCCTTGGGACATCGGAGTGGAACGTATGGAGGTGGACGCCACATGATGGGATCAGGAGGAGCGCCTTCGACGCCGTCAATATGGATTATATTTTGGCTGTGGGCAACCGGGATATCAAAGACAACAGTGTCCCCGGTTGGAGGACCGATTCAACCGCCACCGACAGGAAGGGGCCCAACGCAGGGCTACACAGGTAGGCAACCTACGGGCTGGGGCTGATCCCAGGGGGGGCGTGTTACGCGTTCAGGTGTGTGTAGGAGAAGCAGACCACCATTCGGAAGTATGGGCATTAATCGACTAAGGTTCGGCAGGCAACTTCATTACTAAGGAGATTGTGGACAAGTACAACATTGCGGAGAGGTTACTGAAGCACCCTTTACGCATAGAAGGGTTGGATGGGAAACCTCTGGGAGTGGAATCGGTCACACACGAGACCATTTCATTCCTGTTGCGGACAGGGTTTCATCACCCGGAATGGATGTCTTTCAACGTCCTGCAGAACGCTAACCACAATATCGTTCTAGGTATTCCCTGGCTACGAAGGCATAATCCACGGATCTGTTGGGCAACAGGGCGAATTATTGAGTGGTCGCCGGAATGTTTGGGCAGGTGCGTTACCGTGCCGGTCAGCGCTACATTGGTTGAGAGTCCTAGGAAGATTTCCCAGTCCAAAATACCCGTAGAATATAGGGACCTGGATGAGGCGTTTTCAGAGGAGAAAGCAACCCGTTTACCGCCACATCGAGCCGGAGACTGCGCTATTGACCTGCTAGAGGGAGCTCCCCTACCTCGGGGGCGGGTCTACCCATTGTCATGCACTGAAACCCAGGCCATGGAAGTGTACATCGAGGAGATGCTCCAGCAGCAGTTCATTCGACATTCGACATCCCCTGCCTCGTCGAGCTTTTTCTTCATAAAAAAAAGGATGGAGGACTCCGTCCCTGTATCGACTACAGCAGCCTGAACAAAGTTACGGTAAAATACAAATATCCCCTGCCTCTTATCGAGGCTAGTATTGAACAACTGCATGGTGCTGTATACTTCTCCAAATTGGATTTACAAAGTGCTTATAATCTCATTTGGATTAGGGACGGTGATGAATGGAAAGCTGCCTTCTGTACGCCGACGGGTCATTACGAGTACCTCGTGATGCCATTTGGATTGTCCAACGTGCCGTCAGTGTTTCAAGCCTTCGTGAATGACGTTTTCAGGGACCTTGTTGGCCATTTTGTCATTGTGTACATTGATGACATATTAATATATTCCCCCACCTATGAGTTACACATAGCGCATGTCAGAAAAGTGCTTCAACAATTGATCAGCCACCAGCTGTACGTCAAAGTGGAAAAATGCGTGTTCCATCAAAGGGAGATCTCGTTTCTAGGTCATGACATTTGTCCGCAGGGCATCCAGCTGAACGAAGAGAAGACCAAGGCAGTGCGGGAGTGGCCGGTGCTGTGTACCTGCAAGGCGTTGCAAAGATTTTTGGGATTTGCTAATTATTACCGACGGTTTATACGTAATTTCAGCAGCATCGCGGCACCACTGACATCACTGCTCAAGGGAGGAACCGGGAAACTCCGTTGGTCCAATACGGCGGAGTATGCATTTCAACGACTGAAGGACCAGTTCACATCGGCGCCTATACTACGACACCCCGACGCGGATTTGCTGTTCGTGGTGGAGGTTGACGCTTCAGAGACCGGGGTAGGTGCAGTGCTGTCCCAACGACAGGGTCAGTCCCCTAAGATGTACCCGTGTGCATACTCCTCTTACAAGTTAGACAAGGCAGAGCAAAATTATGACGTTGGGGACCGGGAATTGTTGGCTGTCAAGAAATCTCTGGAACACTGGCGTCAGTGACTGGAGGGTGCGCAACACCCCTTTGTGGTGCTCACAGATCACAAGAATTTGGAGTACATCAGGACGGCAACGAGACTCAACCACAGGCTAGGTGGGCTCTTTTCTTTTCACGGTTTCATTTCACTTTGTCTTACAGACCTGGATCCAAGAACCACAAGGCTGATGCCCTATCGCGCCTCAGTGACGAAGAGGAGCGAGATAGACCGGTTTCGTCCATTATTCCCCCGGCCTGTATCATCGCGCCCGTACAGTGGGGGGTGAACGAGGAGATCCGTGCAGCGGATCGTTTGTATGTTCTGCCTGAGTTCAGGGGTCGGCTGATCAAATGGGCCCACACCTCTCCGATAACCGGGCATCCGGGTATCGATCGCACCATCGAGGTCGTCAGCGGCAAATATTGGTGGCCACACCCCCGTCGGGAGGTTAGGTAAGTACAGTCCTGTTCGGTATGCGCGCAAAGCAAGACACCTCGACATCTACCGTACGGTAAGCTGATGCCGCTACCAATTCCCCAAAGACCCTGGACCTATTTGTCAATTGACTTTGTTACTGATTTGCCTGCCTCACAGGGGTTCACCACGATCGCTTTTCACCCTTTCCATGTTGGCCCACAGCCTTGCAAACGGCAGAAGCTTTGTTTACCCATGTTTTTCGACATTACGGCATCCCTGAGGATTTCGTCTTCGATCGTGGCCCGCAATTCACGTCTCGGATATGGAAGGCCTTCATGGAGCGGTTAGGGATAGCTGTCAGCCTCACCTCGGGATATCACCCACAGGCGAATGGACAGGTGGAGAGGCAGAACCAGGAGCTGGGGCGGTTTCTAAGGACCTATTACATGAATAGACCGGATGAGTGGGCCAGGTTCCTGTCTTGGGCGGAATATGCACAAAATTCACTTCGGCAGTCCACTACACAACTCCGTTCCAGTGCGTCCTAGGATACCAGCCGGCAATGGCACCTTGGCAACCAACTCGTCAGGAGGTGCCTGCGGTGGACCCATGGTTTCGGCGAGCGGAGGAGGTGTGGAACTCCGCTCACCTACAACGCGCACTCAGGCTTCAAAAGGTTCAGGCAGATCGCCGTCGCAGTGAGGTTCCGCAATTCCAGCCAGGGGTCAGAGTGTGGCTATCCCCAAGGGATATCCGTTTCCGGAATCGATGTCGTAAGCTGAGCCCACGTTTTGTCGGACCCTTTAAAAACTTGCGGCGGGTTAATGAGGTTTCTTACTCCCTCCACCTCCCAATCAATTACCGTATTGCTAATACGTTTCATGTTTCCCTTCTCAGACCGGTGGTGCCAGGTCCCCTTGCCGATTCTTGTGACATGCCTCCACTGCCGTTGGATGTGGAGGGGGAGGCTGCGTACAGGGTGCACGCATTGCTAGAATCACGTCGTCGGCAGGGGCGGATTCAGTATTTAGTGGATTGGGAAGGTTATGGGCCGGAGGAGCGGTCTTGGGAACCGACGGCTAACATCTTTGACAAGACCCTGATTGCGGAGTTCCATTCTAGGAGGCCGGAGTGTCCGGCGCCTCGCCCGAGGGGACGGCCCCGGGGGCGGCTTGGGGGTGCGTCGGGAGCCGTGCCTCGGTTGGGGGGCTCTGTCATGCCAGAGCGCGATGCCGCCCTCTATCGACCACGGATGGAGTCGCCTAAGGGGTGAAGGTGGCATGAGCACACCTGTTTCCTATCTGGATCATCAGGAACCCTATATCTGACCCCCTCTTACGATCAGCACTGTCGATGATTGTGTAATGTTTCACTCGTTCTTTCCAACCAGTGTTTCTTCGGCTGTATTGGAACAATCAGTTAGTAGCGCCTTGTGTATATATCTTTGTTTCTGTTTTGGCCTAGTGCTTATTTGTTTTGACCTTTAGTGTCTTGTATGATTTTTTTGTTATTTTGTGTCTTCTCTTATTCTATGTATCGGAGAACACATCTTTAATTCATAGGACAGCCTTTCGATCCTGCACCTGTTTTCCACCTCAACCCCAAAAGTGTCACAGTAATGGTGTAAAGAAACATGTTGCGATGCCCTCAATGCTAAGTTGACTCCTGAAAGACCACGTTGGAATAAAGGAAAGGGTACTGTATCCAACTAACATCCAGCCCTAAGACTATGCTTCCTCACCTATTCTACCTGACTGCCAGGTAGGCCTTAGCCTATCCAGAACATAAAAATAAATCAGGGGGACACCTTCCTAACATTTGTGAACATTACAAAGATGAGAAGTTTACAGGCGCTATATGCCAACAACCTATGGTCAAAATATATATGTTTTTATATATTATTGTATAGTATTATACAATATACAATACTCATACACAGCTTAGCATTGATGATCAAGAATCGGAATTGTCACGGTTGTAGTGAGGTGCAGAACCAAATGCAGACATGGTTCAAAGTAAATGTGAATTTATTCCCAAACAAGACAAGGACGAACTACACACAAACAGTAAACGCAAAAGTAAAGGTGCTGGAAAACACAGCAGAACTAAAGCAAAATACAAGAAACGTGTATAGTATCCACAGTATATTGGAAATAAAACTAGGACAAACCATGAGCGTTGTGGAACACAAACACAAACAATAAACCACACAGGTTAGGGTGAAAACCCTAACCTAAGTAGGCTCCCCAATCAGAGTCAACTGAATGCAGCTGCTCTGACTGGGGAGCCCACAGCGGCATGGAGAAGGCTAGAGGCCTCTCCATGGTCATGCTCTGAAACGGCCAGGGGCCCGCAGCCAGGGACAGGAATTGATAAAGTGAGGAAGTTCTCACTTTGTTCTCACGAAGTTCTCTTGTTTCTCCTTAGCTATATCTGAACTCCTTTTGAAATATGCTAATGAACATGTCAGGTCTGAGAGGGGGCTGGCAGGTGTCAGGCAGGAGACCCAAGCGCAGAGCACAGTGGTTCAAAACTGCGGGTAGCAGTCGGACAAAGGCACAAGGAAATTACTTGAACAGATACAGAGCACAAAACGTGTGTAGTAATGGGGTGGATCTGGCAAACTAAAAGGGGAAGTCTGAGGTATAAATATAGTGGTGGGGATGGGGGAATTTCCGGCAGGTGTGCGCAATGGGATATGGGTGACAATGCGAGAAAAGGCATAAGTCCAGGGAGATGTCAGGGGGGCAAAACGGAAACACCAGCCCGAACAGCGGAGCGCTGCATCCATCTCCTGGTTTAAGCGCTCAGTTTGACCATTGGTTTGGATATGGCACCCTGAGGAAAGGCTGACTGTTGCCCCCAACTCCTGGCAGAAGGCCTTCCACACTTGACAGGTGAACTAGGGACCACGGTTGGAGACAAAATCCACTGGATTGCCATGTAGCTGAAAAACGTGGGTTACTAGGAGCTCAGCGGTCTCTAGTGACAAGGGAGTTTTGGGAGCGTGATGAAATGGGCAGCTTTAGAGAACCGGTCTGTTATGGTAAACTGTGGTAAACCTGTGACAAAGCCTAAAGCAATGTGGGACCAGGGACGGCTCGGAACCGGTAGTGGACTCAGAAGGCCGGCTCTGTGGCGCGTAGACACCTTGTTCTTTGCGCAGGCGGTACATGCGGAAATTAAGGCGCAGGTGTCTACGGACATGGTGGCCCACCAGAAGTGCTCAAAAAGGAAGGTTAATGTGCAGATTTTTCGGGGGTGGCAGGTGAGGCAGTTGGCATGCGCCCACTGTAGGACGTGGCAGCGCACGGGGTCTGGCACAAATAAACGGTTCCGGGGACCGGTTCCGAGGTCTGGTTGTTGCTGTTGTGCCCGTCTGACCAAGTCCTCTATCTCCCAGATCATCCCAGCCAGCAGACAGATAGGTGGCAGGATAGGGGCAGGGAGTGCGTCCCTATCATCTCTGGCGTACAGCCGGGAGAGTGTGTCCGGTTTGGAATTTTTGGAACTGGGTCTGTAGGTTAGCTCAAAATGTAATCTCCTGAAAAACAGGGCCCACTGCGCCTGACAAGAATTGAGCCACTTGGCCGATTGAATGTAAGCCAGATTCCGTGGTCTGTCCAAACTGTGAAGGGATGAACTGCGCCCTCCAACCAATGACGCCACTCCTCCAACGCCAGCTTGACGGCAAGCAGCTCTTTATTGCCCACGTCATAGTTCCTTTCAGAGGGGGAGAGTTTCCGAGAGAAGTAGGTGCAAGGGTGTAATTTCAGATCCTGGAGGGACCGTTGGGAGAGCACCGCCCCTACCCCGGTGTCGGATGCATCCACTTCTACTATGAACTGTAGCGAGTGGTCCGGTTGGGTAAGGATTGGCGCCGAAGTAAAGTGTTGTTTCAAGTCTCTGAAGGCTGCCTCAGCTTCCGTGGTCCAATGGAAAAGAGTGGAAGTGGAGGTGAGTGAAGTGAGTGGGGTGGGTACTTGACTGTAGTTCTGTACAAACTACTGGTCCATCTCTACCCGCCCCTTGGAGGAGACATGGCCCAGAAAGGAGACTGTGGACATTCGCACTTCTCCAACTTCACAAGTAACCGGTTGCGCAGGAGACGTTCCAGGACAAGATGGACATGCTGTGTGTGTTCGACCACGGTACGTGAAAAGATAAGAATGTCATCCAGGTAAACAAACACGCAACGGTTTAGTAAGTTGCGGAGGATGTCATTGACCAGAGCTTGGAAGACGGCAAGGGCGTTGGAGAGGCCAAAGGGCACAACAAGGTACTCAAAATGCCCAAACAGCGTGGTAAACGCCGCCTTCCACTTGTCCCTCTCTCGTATGTGCACAAGATGATAGGCAGTGCGTAAATCCAGCTTGGTAAATATGGCGGAACCGTGGAGGGGAAAGAAAGCTGAGCTCAGCAGGGGATGAGGGTACTTATGGCGTGTAGTAATCGGGTAGCATTGAGCGATGGACCAGAGAGGGATGAAGTCTCAGCCCGACCTGTCAGTAACTCTGCTTCTACTGATGGGCCCGGCAGGTTCCCAGACGAGTGGGGCAGGTTAGAGACCAGATGCCCCATGCGTCCGCAGTAGAGGCAGGTGCTCGCTCCCACTGTTCATGCACGCTTCTCTGGGGTCAACCGCGTGCACCCCAGCTGCATGGGTTCAGACTCACTCTTGATGGGGTGCGCACATGGAGTCCCCGATGCCCGTGGTGGAGGTGACAACACTCGTCCGGGTGGAGTGGAGGAATGGAACTGGGAACGTGCCAACCTCTCGCAACAACGTTCCCGGAGACCGTTATCCAAACAAATGGAGAGGGCGATAAGGTGTTCCAGGCTGGTAGGCTCGTCTCGGGAAGCCAACTCGTCCTTAATGGACTCCGCCAGGCCATTCAGGAACACACCCTGCAGTGCAACGTCATCCCACCTGTCTCAGCTAATAGATTACGGAAATATATGTCAAAGTCTGCCACGCTGCGGGTGCCCTGGCTAAAGGAAATAAGGCATCTGCCGTCGCCCCTCCGGGTGGTCGAAGACCATTATCAGCTCCTGAGTGAAGATGTCATAGATATGGCACAACAAACCTCCGGCTGTCCAGACCACTGAAGCCCAGGACAAGGCTCTCCCCGATAGGGCACCAATGATGTATGCAATCCTAGACCGGTCAGTGGGGTAGGATAGAGGTTGTTGTTTGAAGACAACGGAGCATTGCAGAAGGAAAGGGCGGCAGCGACTGGCTTCTCCCGAGAAGCGTTCCAGGGGAGTCACATGGGGCTCACTGTAAAGGGACAGGATAGGGGAAGGCGCATTCCCCAGGGGCTTCTCAGGAGGAGACTCCACGGAGGCCCAGTGGGGTGTGGACGGGAGACACTCCAGAGCCAATAGGAGCCCGGTGAGCGAAGCTGACAAGGTTTGGAGGAGCTCCTCGTGACGGGCGAGGACAGCTCCTTGTCGGCCAAGGGCATGGCGGATGGGATCGGTGTCTGCTGGGTTCATGATGGCCAGATCAATCTGTCATGAGGGGGCTGGCAGGTGTCAGGCAGGAGACCCAAGCGCAGAGCACAGTGGTCCCATAATCATGAGACGGAGGAAACAAAAAAGGAAACAACAAACAGTCAAGGAAAATATCCCTGGACAATGCCGGGCAGGGCACAAAACTTACTAGAGGGAAACGGAGTAGCCAAACGAAAAGAAATTACAGTTTTGGTAATTTGTAACAAATGTATTTTTAAGCACACCTGATGAGGGTGATTTCAACTGGCTTAGTTCTTGGCTGATATCCTTTCTTGTGAGCATCATACAGCAAAACGCAAGTCAACCATTTCCAGATTTGAATGGAGTTTCTTATGACTTTGTAGCTCCAACCATTTTGTCATAGTGACTATCTATATGTCAATACTATACCACCACTGACGGCTCTGGATGGATTCAGCTATATCTAAGGCTTTGTGTGTCTGAGCATCTTCCACAAGCTCTTCATTTTTTAATGTTGTATACCACGATATCCACAGACGTCTGAGTGACTTGTGTCTTGTTTTGACACCCCTCCTATTAAAAAAAGACAGCAAATGATGCTGCCCGCTAATGTATTTACCTTCATGACTTGTATTTCCTGGTTGTGCTGCACAAACATAACCTAATGACATGACCAAATTCAATATCGTCTGTGTGTTGATGGACTTGTATGGACTACATCAGATGGCCCTTCTCCAGCCTTTCATGATGACGTCATCAAGCAATTGGTTGGATCCCAAAAATATGTGTAGACGTTTTAAAAAATAATGAAGGAAGTTTTAAAAAAACATTTAATACAAAGTTGCAAACTGTTATGAAAAATGCAAGATCTTCTGTTTTGTAAAAACCAAATTAACAGACTTTGTAAGACACCCACACAGACACACACAAACTGTAATTTGCTATCTCTGGTGAATAGTGAATTACACATCGCAGACAAAGACAAGTTTGATCTGTACAGGTGCTAAAGTACACACGCAGTGTGCTTGTCAGAGTTGATAGCTGTCAGATGCTGCCCATTTCACAGGAGATTGACACCATGACGGTGGCTGTTGCTGTACTGGCGCCGGTGTCCAAATGTCCCTATGGGAGCTGTGGAGACACAGCTAAAAGGCTCGGCTGAAAGGTCAGTGCCTTTTTGAGCAAAAGTGCCAGGTCATCACAAATTCAAGAGTGGCCAGCACACTTGTCAACTCAATATGAGTGCACTCAGTTTGCCCTGTTTACATATTCCAGATCACATGAGCTCCACATCACACAGCCCAGAAGTTTCTTATTAATACCTCAGGAAATGTAAGACTTGGAAAATGTAATAAAGTATTTGAGACCATTTCATGCCAATAGGTAAAATTACCTGGTCTGGAAACACTTCCCTTCAATGGTTTCTTGTCAGAGAGATACATGCGGTCACCTATACTGTAGGTACAACAGGTATCACATCTGCTAAATCGATGAAACTGTTTGTGTATGTCTTGCTGTGTTTAGTGTAATTTGATGTTCAGGTTCTGTTCCCTTGAATGTAGTGTTTGTTTATATTCACATTTTCTACATTATTTATTTGGTTGTCTGTGTTGTCCTCAAGCAATTTAATGTATTATGGCCTGGCCAACAGTGAAAATTATAACTGGTCAAAGGAATCAAAATTCCCAGTTATAATGATTAAATGTGTGACAGGGTAGCCACCTAGTGTTTTGGGCCAATACATTAAAGGTTGCTGGTTCTAATCCAAAAGCTGACAGGGTGAAAACAATTTTTTTTCTGTTACAGAGCAAGAGCATTAACCCTAACTGCACCAAGGTTGTTGCTCTAAACAAATATACAAAAGTATATTTACCTGGTATAATAACAAAAACGCATGACGTAATTTGAAAGATGGTTTGAAATGAAGTCCTTTTAAAGACATCATGATGCCGTCATATGAGGAATACCACTTAGGCTTGCTTTTATAAACATTCTGATATAGACCATCTAGTTGTAGTTGCCTCTGAAATTAGGAACAGAAGGAATATTTAGTAATGGTTTTCATACCAAAATGGCAGTCCCTCAAATTGCAAAACGTAAATGGCCAGCAATGCTGTATCTTGATGTCGGATGCTGTATCTTGACTGCGCAGAACATTATTTTTTAAATACCTGGAAATGAGTCCAGATGAGGATAGATACGTGATTCATTTGAATTTTTTGTAAATCTAATGGATTCATTTGGATTTTTATTTTACAACGTTTTATGAGGGCAAATGTTGAACGGATTTGATGGTCAAATAGCGTCCAGCTAGCGCCAGCTATTACCTTCTTAAATACTTATGAAATGATAACCTTAAGATCTTCATTCTAAGTGATATCTGAAAGGGCAGTTTGTCCCAAGTGGCAGTCGGTTCTCCCCTGCTTTGACCAGAAGGATCACGGGTCATGCTCAAAAGAAGTGCACTATATCGGCTGATATTAGAAATATGGATAGAGGTGAATCACATAAAAATTATATTCCGGAAACATGTATAAATTGTATAAAGGTTTATTATACCGACCATTGGCCTGGTTTAGCTTTCGTACACGATGGATGGAAAGCTGCTAAGAAATAGTAACAGGGAGAAAATAAGTAAGAGAGGAGAGAACTCCAAAAAAGTCAGACGAGACAGAGGAATACATTTCGGGGTTGCGTTTTATGTTGCATGGTCGAACGCGCATATTTTGACCTGTTAAATCCAGTTGTTAAATCCATCTATAGCGCCTGGATTTGTCATTTACCTCTTATTAGCTTGCCCTTGCGTTAATATGGGTGGAGTGTAAAATATTTTAGGTGTGCCCTTAATTACGTGATCCAAATCCTTGCTTCAGGCAGGACTGGTACATATATATTGGTTTTAGCCGACGCGTTGTTGGTTATGCCATTCATTTTGATGGAGGCAAAGCGCCCTATGGAGCAGGGTACAGAGCGGTATTCGTGGTGGTAAATCACCCCCCCCTCCTTTATTTTTATTTGATTAAAATCCAAGCATAGCCTCCCCTCTCAGTGAAGGTAGTTTTTCATGTCATGTCCAATGCAACCCCATACTCAAGACTGCCGATAAAGGGTTTGGCTTGTGAGAGTAAATCGTAAACGCCCACGCTTAATTAAAATGTTTGATTGTTTGCTTTGTATGAGCTTTAAGCAAGCCAACCATATACATTATGTCAGATACCGTATAGGACGTGCGCGATGTACAACCCATGGGTCAAATGTCTTATGAAAACGTATGCAAATCCCGGTAAACTGCCTTTTCAGAATGCATGTTTTGGTTTTCATTTGGTTTGGAATTAGCCTATGGTTATAGTTTTAAAGTAAGAAAGACCGTGCGATGCTACTTCCGGTGAAGTTTCAATTAGTGCATTCCTTTTAGGCTATTATCTAATCATGCTTTTACAACAAGCGCGCGTACATTGAACATAATAGACTGTTACTGGCGTTAACTTGCGTGTCCATCTACCAGGTTCCTGTCTCCCTTTTGAACTAGAAGTTGGGGGAAAATACATTCAAACATGGGAGTCGGAGAAAAACACATTTGTCAACGTTCACGCAGGACAGGAGGGAAAATAAGCTCTGCGCGTGGAACGATTTAGCGCCACGTAAATAATGGACAGTTCCCTCCTCCATCCTCTGGAGCGTGCTGGGTTGTGGTAGCCTACAGGCCTAGGGTAACATACGACTTACTGCTCCAATAATGTGTTTGGCAACACTCTTTAACACAATGAACTGCTGCTGTTAAACCAACATTTTTTTATTTAAGACGTTTCTTACCTACTGAATAGGCTAAACGTTCGGAACCGCAAGTCTATCCACGGGTTGAAATATATATATTTTTTCCAGCTGTAGATTACATGGTTACCTCGGTCTATGTATCTTCAATACTTTACAGGGATTCTATTTTTAAGTTTGTGTTGATACATAGAGAGGAGAGGGGATGAATGAACTGTGGGCAATGGACAGAACACAGGACTCATGTTGTGAATTACATTTTTATGTTTCCAACATTTTGATTAATGTTTGGAAGCATTATAGTACTGAATAGATATCCTCCATCGTTATGTGTCCAGTTTATGAGAACGTTTCGATGTACATAAGAATTGGCGTATTCGAGGATCATAGGTAAGGGTAACAGTACATAGACAATTTAAAACAAGTTGTTCACAATTTGATACAAAATCGGTTTATTGATCAAATCGTGATTACTGACAAGGCTTAGCATGTCTCTGCTGAGGCTTTATTCAGTTTGCCTAGACAATGCATAACAGAAAGTAAATACAAGAACATGATGCCCCCTTATTTTTTAGGCATGGAGTTTTGTCTGTTTGGAATCTTTTGCAGGAATCTGAGTCACCATTGAACCTAGCACATGGCCTAAGATTTCTTATTGCATTTGGTATGATTAAATAGAACCCGGAGGCAGAAAGAGAGAGGCAGAGAGAGGCAGAAAGAGAGAGGCAGAGAGAGGCAGAAAGAGAGAGGCAGAGAGAAGCAGAGAGAAGCAGAGAGAGGCAGAAAGAAGCAGAAAGAGAGGCAGAGAGGGGCAGAAAGAGAGAGGTAGAGAGAGGCAGAAAGAGAGAGGTAGAGAGAGGCAGAAAGAGAGAGGTAGAGAGAGGCAGAGAGAGAAGAGAGATGGGAATGCTGACAGTCCTAAACCACACCCATTTTATTACATCCGCACTCCTATTGGCTGAGGGGCCAAATCCCAGCAACAGCCTGCTCTCCCTCCCCCCTCCCTCCCCCCTCCTCCCCACAAAGGACTCACCAGTGAATGAACGGAGTCAAGCACAAGCTGCTGAAATAGTAAACGTCTCTCTTAGCGCCGATCTCCGTCATCCAGAGCAACCAGGCAGACACAGACGTCTTTTACAGTGCAGAGGAGCAGCGTAGTCTGGGTAAAGCTACAACAACAGACCATGCTTCGTGGGAATATATCTCCTGCACAACAAAACAACACCTTCCACTGAACTGAGAGGCAATTTTTTTTCTGAACTCTTCCCAGAAGCATTGCCTTTCCACCTTCACGGAGAGCACGGCTTCTCAGCGACTACCATCGGACCGGATATAACCAGGACACCCTGCTCTGACCAAAACAGAAGTTGTGGAAACCGGTCAACTTTGGAGGGGATCCTATACATAACCGTTGGATACGGGGTGGCCTTTCAGCGCACAGAGAGAGAGAGAAAAAGGGCCCCTTTCCCCGAGCTGGTGGACCCGTAAAAGGCGGTCAAGACGCCGCGTGCCGTGCTCCGCGTGAAAAATGCCCAGGCCAGGATGGCCAAGCCGGCTGAGCCGGTGCCCACACCGGGGCTCTACATGGAGCGCTCGCAGAGCCGGATCAGCCTGTCCGCCTCCTTCGAGGCCCTGGCCATCTACTTCCCCTGCATGAACTCCTTTGATGAGGACGATGCAGGTGAGCAGCTGACAGGCGCCAGCCTCCTCGTTTGTTATTCCTCCTCGTTCGTTATTCCATCGCCTCCATTTTTACTGCTCATAGTTGTTGTGACAATCACCAGGCAAGTTGGCTAGGTCAGGATGTTGTTGGTCAAGTGTCTGAAGACTTTGGGTGGTTGTTCTGAGGTGTAGTGAGTAAAGCTCTGATGAAATGGACCCATCCTGCTAGTAAGGGCTGTGGAAAGTCTAGTGGGTAAGGCTGTGAGAATGAATCTGAGTGCCGGCCAAATGAAGGTGGTTCTGTCCTTGATCCTCGGGCTGTTATTGATCCTATGGCGCCAAATGTCCCAGCCACATGCACTCTCTCCAGAAGGTACCCAATTGGTGATTAAAATAATGTAATACTTAAGTGTCTCAAACTTTGAACTTTGTTTGCAAAGAGCAGAGAGGTTGACTGTTACTCTCCAAAAGATCTGGCAATCACCCACCTGAAGCATTTGTAATATTACACCTGTACATTTATTGTGAAGCACAAAAAAATTATTCCATCTATACCATCTCAATTACTTCCATCTTTGAGAAATTATTTATTTATCCCCAAATCACTACAAAGAGCTGGTTGCATAACCAGCCGGCTACCAGCACACACACATGCACACACACTTGAACCACTGTAATCATACTGACATTCAAACAAGAGTAGTGTTCTTGTGTGTGTGTGTGCACAATTGAAATGCAAATTCCTTTGCAATTTGCCAAAATACACCACTCAAGTTTAAAACCTACTGAGCAGAGGTTATGAGAGGTCATGTCTTTGTTCAAGTATGCCCTCATAATTCCACTTCTCATTTCAACCTATCGGTTTTGTTATATTTAGATTTCGGCTGATTTGTAATCTCACTGCCGACCATTAAGTCCCCATGCTGGTGAGGTGAATTGATTATCAGATTACTACACTGTCACTGTGCAGATCTCCATCCCTCCCTTGTCATTTTGCGGTCTCCCTCACCTCCTCAATTGATCATTAATATACCAACAATACAAATCATATCTTGGGTTGTGTGCACCGTCCTCTGTAGTTACCGCTCCCTCCCTGTGTACATCTGCCCTTTTCATTCCCTCTGTCTCATCTCATCTCTCCCAGTTTGTTTCCTTTTATTACTTGGTCTCCATTTTCTCTGTTGTAAGTATCACATCTTTCCTGTCAGTCCACCACCATCGATCTTGTATCTTTATCTTTCCTGTCTCTCTATCTCCATCATTCCTCTCTCACTCGACCTCAACTGTTCCCGTTTCTCTATCTCCATATTTCCTGTCTCTTTACTTCTATCATTCCTGTCTCTCTATCTCAATATTTCCTGTTTTTATATCCCCATATTTCTTGTGGTTTTATCTACATTTTTCCTGTCTCTCCACCTCCATCTTTCCTGTTTTTATATCCCCATATTTCTTGTAGTTCTATCAAAAATGTTCCTGCCTGTTTCTCTATATCCATCTTTCCTGTCTCTCTACCTCCATCATTCATGTTTCTCTACCTCCATCTTTCCTGTCTCTCTACTTCCATCATTCATGTTCCTCTACCTCCATCATTCATGTTTCTCTACCTCTATCTTTCCTGTCTCTCTACCTCCATCATTCATATTTCTCTATCTCCATCTTTACTCTCTCTCTACCTCCATCTTTCCTGTTTCTCTAACTCCATCATTCATGTTTCTCTATCTCCATCTTTACCGTCTCTCTACGTCCATCATTCATCTCCCTTTCTGTCTCTGTCTCCCCTTTTCACTCTCACTCTCTTTTCATATGTCTTAATTTTCCCCATTCTCTATCACTGTATTTCTCCATTTCACTCATTCTTTATCACTGTATTTCTCCATTTCACTTATTCTTTATAACTGTATTTCTCCATTTCACTCATTCTTTATCACTGTATTTCTCCATTTTACCCATTCTACTGTATTCCTCTATGTTTTATGAGTGTCCCCATTTTCTCCCATACTATTTCAATGCTCCCTCATGTGTATGTCTCCATCTCCCTCTCTCTTTATGTCTCCGTCTGCTTCTATGTTTCTCGGTTGCTTCTCTCCCCCTCTCCGACTGTCAAGCCAGCGGGGCTGGCTCGCGAGACAAAGTGTTACCAGGCCAGACATCACATTTCCCCAGGCCCCCCTCACCTCCATCAGGAACAACACATGAGACTACACCTCGTGAATGGCTCAACGTGCCGTCTGAGGAGCCACACACAGCACACCGCTGGTTGCCATCCTCAGCCCTTTCGTTGTTAGCATGTCATTGCACTTGATTAGAAAGCAGATGTATCATTATCATATCCATGGAGACGTAAGTCATTTAATTCCTATGATTGTTGCACACTTAGTGTTAGCCCATGGGTGGTGATATTTAACATATTAAATATATATGAATCCCAGCACCTAATCATCTTCATCATCATGTACAGCATCTCAATAGACTTCATCTGGACGGATAGCGGATGTAGGAATTTCATCGTGGTCAAATCCTCACAGGTGAGCATGCGGTAGACACTGTGAAGCTAATGCTGGCAGAATACTCTGGTGTGGCTAAAGATGCTAGTGGGTTTAGCACGCTGGGAGCCATAGGGAGGGATTATCACCTGTTGAGACATGTACTGGCACTTTGCCTCAATTACAGCCCAAAGGCTGTTGCAGGCCCAACCTCTGTCTCTCAACCAAGGCCAAACCTCATTATATTTATGAATAGATGTGTACTGGATTTGTTTATATTTGTGAATAGATTTACGGCTAACTGTTTCATTCTAAAATCTCTAACCTAAAACCGCAAAATTTGTAACTAAACAAATTAACAACTAATACCTAAAAGAAATAAAATGGAAGATAATTTCTCTGCAAATGTAGTATTGGTGAAAAATAGAATTATGTGTTTTCATAATGGTCCTGGTGATCTATAAATGTGCAGGTAATGACTGAGCTATTAATTACATGTCAGTTATTTCCAGAGGAAATGGAACATTTAACATCCATCAATGGGACAGTTTGAGCAGTGGACTGATTGGGGCCTGTTTAAAGAATGGATCTAAAAAGATTCGCTTGGTGGAGAATGTAGTGATAGTGTCATTAACTGTTTTGAATACACTGTAATGGAAAACTGTAATTTATACAGTAAGGGGTTGCACTTTGTTACTCTAGTACTGTGATGCCATTTTTATCAGAGATCTTTAACCATCCAGTCCAATTAGAACATTCTAATAAAATACTATAGGATGCTTCCAAATATTGGATTTTTGTCTTGGGCAACTTGTACACATGTAAAAAACATGAATTGAACATAGTCAACTTTCATTGTTGTGGGTTTTCTAGTATGTAGAACAACTAATATTATTTTAATGAGTGAATCAAACCCTGTAACTTGTCTCTCATATTATAAATGCTCTACACAGTTAGACAACTTTTTAAGCCAAATGTTGTGTTTTTGCAAAATATTTTTATTTTGAATTAATGACTACAGTAATGACTACAGAGAGGATGAAATTTCAATTCCATAGATACGTTGTTTGTTCAGCGGATTAGTGTGTATTGATCGTCATCATCAAGATAAAATAAATAATTAAACAAACAAAAATGAAACACTGGCACCCCACATACACCCGTAGACTGGAAGTGTCTTGCCTAGATATTTTCCTATTATCCAAACACTTTTATTTTAATATTTTGGTATTGTTTAATAAAAATCCATATTCATAGTACACAATGCAGTGCTATATCATGAATGCAGTGGTTGGTAAATGTGTTGATTGGCACTTCGCCATATGCTTTGTCTATATTTCACCATACACATTCTGCCACTTGTGTCTATATGCTTAATTAATGCAATGGACTTGCCAAAACCTTTCAAGCAAGATTAAATGCACTGTAAATCCAAATAGAGCGAAACCTTCTAATCAAATACTGAAACAAACTAATAATTTTGATACGTACAGTATTTATATAGGCTTTTTGAATAAAGAATGGTTCTATGCCCATCTAGACAGGATGGTTCTATGCCCATCTAGACAGGATGGTTCTATGCCCATCTAGACAGGATGGTTCTATGCCCATCTAGACAGGATGGTTCTATGCCCATCTAGACAGGATGGTTCTATGCCCATCTAGACAGGATGGTTCTATGCCCATCTAGACAGGATGGTTCTATGCCCATCTAGACAGGATGGTT
>JACXGK010006763.1:0-27572 GCA_016801125.1 Novumbra hubbsi | reverse complement strand
CCATATATACTGTAATCCCCGGTATACTGTCACATCACCATATATACTGTAATCCCCCCGTATAGTGTCACATCACCATATATACTGTAATCCCCCGTATACTGTCACATCACCATATATACTGTAATCCCCCGTATACTGTCACATCACCATATGTACTGTAATCCCCCGTATACTGTCACATTACCATATATACTGTAATATGATGATTCTATTTAGCTCCACACTGAAGCTCAGTGTTTTCCAACGAGTGACCTGGATGTGCAGCGTGTGCGTTGTGTGAAGGGTGTGTGCGGGTTGTCCATTGTGTAAGGTGTGTGCAGGCTGTCCAGTGTGTGAGGTGTGTGCAGGCTGTCCAGTGTCTGAGGTGTGTGCAGGCTGTCCAGTGTGTGAGGTGTGTGCAGGCTGTCCAGTGTGTGAGGTGTGTGCAGGCTGTCCAGTGTCTGAGGTGTGTGCAGGCTGTCCAGTGTGTGAGTTGTGTGCAGGCTGTCCAGTGTGTGAGGTGTGTGCAGGCTGTCCAGTGTCTGAGGTGTGTGCAGACTGTCAAGTGTGTGAGGTGTGTGCAGGCTGTTCAGTGTGTGAGGTGTGTGCAGGCTGTCCAGTTTGTGAGGTGTGTGCAGGCTGTCCAGTATGTGCAGGCGTGTGTGTGCAGTGTAACCACAGGTCCTACCTAGGGTTCCACATGGCTTGTTCTTGTAGATGCAGATGTCGTACCTGGGAACCGGAAGGAAAATAAACCAGGTAATTTACTGAAACAAATAAAAGACTCTTACACACACACACATCTACACACATACACATGTGCTCAGATGTGCAGAGACGCTTTCACTCAATTTGCTTATTAGTGTACTTGCTTCGGCAAGCCACACTACTATTATCTCACATATGTATTTATTTATTAGTATATCCAACCTAACTCCTCCAACAGTTCTTGCACTATGGAGACATGACAGGTATCAAAATGTGCCTATCATTTCCAATTGTGTTTCTATTGTTTTGTGGAAGATTTTGTAGCAATATTCATGTTTTTGTGGAAAGAATATAGCCACACTGAACCCCGGTTACCACTTACGTTACTTAAACTTTCCAGGATGAGGCCATGCAAATTTCTGCCGGTTCTGAAGATTGCAATTATGCTGCATAGGGACTTAATTTGTCAAAGGTAACGATTAAGTTATTTTGCTACCTTTTTGCCAGTCTTTTTTATGCTGGAGATAGTGGTGTTAACTTACTGCTAGTACCCAGCTGGACACCGGATACAGCTTGTGCAACTGCAAGCACACTTTACAATTTCCCCAGAAATGTTACCTTTTCTAGTTCTCCCTTTCCCTCTGGGCTCTCCTCATTTCTCCCTCACTACTCTGAGACACGAAGCTCAATGGATCCACAACAGTCCCGATAAGCAAGACGATACAAAACATTCGGAACAATTGCAGGAAATAAATGAATGTTCACTGCTGTGTGTTCTGGGAATGTGATAAAAGTGTCCATTGACCGAACCTGTTCTCACAGCAAACAACCAAGGACATTTTCAGAAAAGATACTACTGGAGACTCGGAAGAGGGGACCGTGTCTGCGCAAAAGGAGTGTTTTCAAGTGAATTGGGCTCTGTTGTATCTCTCTGCAGTATTGTGTTTCCACTGCTGTTGCTGTGTTCCCCCTAAAGAGACCGGCTTGGCCGACTCGGGGCTGTCAAATTCAAGGCAGCTGTGCGCTGATTCCTTCTCTGCCTCTATCTCCCTCTCTTCCGCTGCCTCTCTCACTGTCCCTCTCCTTCCTTCTCCCTCTCTCTGCCTCTCTCCTGCTTTACAGCACTCGCTTTCCAGATGCTCAGTTGAGTGGAACAGCCCAGGTTTGGTCACTCCAGTCAAGACAGAAATGTACACTTGGAGATAATAAGAGGCCATGAGGCAAAAGGAGCCACAAAACTCAGCATTCCGATGCTTCCTGTCTAACAGTTAAAATTTGATAAACGTGGCTAAAACGACTTCATTTGAATGGACTACTAAAAACATTATCCAACTAAGAAGGAATGAAGCAGCACATAAAGATTGTGTGGATTTGTTGTAGACCTTGATGTAAGTTGACTACAGAGGATTTGGTTGTGTGTACTGACAATGCTGGCACAACTTTTGGAATAAGACTGGTATAATCTATGAATTTCTTTCTTTCCCTTTGATGTCAATAAATGTGAAAGTCAGATCATACCTCTCAAACAAAATCCCTAAGAATGTTCTGGAGCTTTGAGTGCTGACCTGGTGATGAGTACAGCGGTGTCGTGGTGGGCGATGCCGTTCTCTGGGATTGCATTTCCGTTGCCATTCCGGTTCTGGATGGATTTCTGCCACTTACAGAAACTATCCAGTGACTTGCCTGCATGATGGTTGATCTCTAGAGTGGGCTGACAGAGACAGAGACCAATTTGAAATCAACAGACTCTGAAACAACATACAGTGAAATAATATGATGTGTCTATGGCATCAGGTCCACAACATGCAAGCAGCTGTCAACTGTGTGCAAGACGGATGGACTATGTGAAGGACACTCCCCATGTTCTTCAATAATTCATTTTTCCTACATTAAACGAAGTTACCAGTAGACCTGCAGCTGTGCAAAGAGCTTCAGCAGACCAGTCCTGTGCCACGGGGATACTGGACTGAACTGAGGACAGTGGCTCTACACTGCTCTCCTGACCACAGCTGGGTAAGGCTCGTAACGGACAAATGCATGTGGTGGTAAGACGTCATTAGTAATTGTCGGGACAGTTTTCCTCAAAACAGAGGGTCAGTGGGAGCCCTACTTCTGGTCTGACCCCAACCTCAACAGACCAGATCCAACTGCCAGAATAACACCAACACTACGGCCGATACTGAGGACATTTATCTGTTCTGCCAGATGACACGTGCTTGGGGGCAAGTTGTCTATCATAAATCCCACAAGTGGTTAGTAGACAACTACAGTAGATTCGTCGCCAAAAAACTTTGCCTCCCTCTAATAGCATTTGAGTCCTCCGTATGAAGCTTATTAGGTTCACATTGCGTCAGAGAGTGTAACCCTGTCCCGGCGCTCCGTCTGACCGCATACCGCGAGCAGCACTTCGCCTGGCTGGCCAGGAACCAAGCACATGACGTGACATTCATGTCAGTCACCAGGCAACAGGTGGACAGAACACTGTGCCACAGGAAGCCCCGGTTTTCAAATGTTGCACACGGTGCTTCTCTAGGCCACTAATGTGCGTCATAGCAACAGGCCGACAGGTCACCAGCGACAACGAGTGCAGTCATAGCTGGAGTGCCTGGCTGGTCGCTTGTCCTCCTCCACCGCAAATGGCTCTACTTACAAGACAGCCTCCGCCGGGAGCAGGGGGGGAAGGACACTTAAGCCAATAATTTGACACAAACAAGGAACTCATAGATGCCGGCCAGGAAACCAGGCTGGGCTGGACTGGGAGGCAGAGCAAAAAAGGCCGGGTGGATGGATGCAGAATTCACTGAGTCCATTGAAAGCCAGAGATTTTTCCCCAATTAAACTGGACGAGGATACCTGGTCCTCCATGAGCAGGATGAGGCGAGTCACCACGATGTTAACTGCGTTCCCCAGGCTAGAATCCTGGAACAGTTTGGCAACCTGACCTCCAGGGAAACAAGAAAAGACCAGTCTTAAAAAGAGCAGACACATCGTTCACCACCTCCATTCCCCGGGCCAAGGCTCAGACATTTGTCATTATTGCCACCTCGTGTAATTTAGTGTCATGTTACAGTGTGTTCCGTTTTGTAACAGGATGGTGGCCAACTTGTGTGCAACAGTACAATGAGGCCAACCAATTATTAAACACATTCCAAACATGAGTATGAGTAGCCATCTGATGGACAGAAAGTGAAATGATATCCTGTAAAAGACATACCATTAAACATGCCATGAGTTCAAGCTAGGTGAACACAGATGACCCAGTCAAAACAGTGACAATCCCAGACACAATCTAAACACAATCCAATATTCAGACATAACAAATGGGATCCGGACGATGGGAGGTTTATGAATGACTTTTTACAGATGTAGTGATCTGACTCCATTGTGAAACTTACAATATTCATGACAGCCAGGACGTACTGCTCGATGTCCCGTCGGCCATGGTAGCCCACCATCATCTTGTCGGCCACCACCAGTGTTTCGACATAGCGCTCTCGGCTCACAGACCTCTTCAGGGGAAGCTGGCCACGGCCAATGGGGTTGGGGGGGGTCTTTAGGGTCCTCTGCCACCAGGACACGCCCTTCCCGGGCTTCTCATCTTCCCATCAGACACAAACCCCGGAAGTTTGAGGACATTTGTTAGAGGAGAGTGAGGAAAACAAGGTCATGTCCCACACATGGAGGACTGCTGCACATCAGATGTGGAACCAATCGTAACTAGTGGAACATGTGCATAAATGATCATGATGCAAGCCGAGCACACAGGGATCTCGACCTACCGAGGACCCCGCAAGACTGGTCCATGTACTGGTGCCGGAGAGATGACCTCTTGTAGATTACATGAGGGCGTCTCTCCCCCCTCTCGGCCCTTGTGAGGTTTTCGGCTAGGGCCAGAGGCTCGATGAGGTACTCCTCGTCCCCCGCTATGATGACCCCCTGCTGGAAAAGCCAGAAAAGCAAAGTTGAGCCAGAGGCCCCATGACGGCTGCTGGTGACACGACTAGACTTGACATGCATGAGAGATCCCATCTCAGCTGTCAGTAAGGCCCATTACAGCAGCTACACTGGAGGTCTCCTGCCAGTCCCTAACATCAAACTTCCCACGAGTCAATAGAGTTCAGCAAAGTACTTAAATATCTCTCGGATCGTAATCATATCAGTCTCTCATCAGCCTGGTCCTACACAAACACCAGATTTTGCCTCTCTTCTAGACTGTTCTGAAGGTCAAAAACATACAGAGGCTCATTCTATTGAGTGGGGATTCATGAGTCTCTCTGCAGAGAGGGGACATCGTAACACTTCCCCTGATTAGATCTTTTGGCTCCAGCCTCCGTGGTCAGAGTCAGTGTTTCCCCCCAGCTCTCTAGTCATTACTATAGCAGGGCACTTTCAGAGTGGACCTAATCCTATAATGGGTTTAGTGATGCTCTCGTGGACACAGCGGATTCCCCGCTGAATTAACTTATGCTAGTCTGACCACAAGTAATTATGCATGGGGCTTATTAATGCTTGGCTGTATTTACCCCTGCGATTATGGGCCCAATTAGTTATCAGTGCGAAAGGATCACAAGAACCAACAGACAAGGAGAATGCTTTCATGTGTCAAACGACAAATGGGAATTGTGTCATTTGACCGATTATTATTATTATTATTTCAAAGAGGTACTGCTGTGGGTGGCAGGGCTCACTGCCTGCCGTGAATATGCCTTAGTGGCGTTATGAGTGGGGACCGGCAGGGGAGGTCCAGGGAGAGGAATGGGCCTAATTCACCCAGGTGCACTGCTACTCCAGGCCCAGAAACGGAAGTGTGCGAGACAGGCACCTTGGTCCAGTTCAGGCGCTAGGGCCATAGTCCTAAACAGAGTCCTAATGCGACAACGAGGACTCTTCCGGAGCGCATGTATGCTGGGCTTCACTGAGGCCCGGGGACAACAGGAACCAGACGACAGGTCCACAGGACCACAGAACGATAAGACAACGGGCCCCGCAGCGCTGGCAGAGTCACACGGGTCAAGGTCTTACCAGGCCATTACAGTTGCTAAGAGCCACCTTGCTGGAGTGGGGCTGACTATGCAGGTGGCCTACATAGAGACACTGGGGGGAATACGGGTGGCTCCAGGCCAGACGGCCTCGTCTCCAGTATTCCACGCGGAGCCGGCGGGACAGCAGGCCCCCCTGCTGGGTCAGGTTGAGGAGGAAGTGGGTTTTGGGGGTGGAGAGCTGGTAGTACAGCTGTGGCGGGTCCTGTCGCTGGTCCTCAGCGCTACGGCGACCTCGGCGCTGGCGGCTGGGGTTGTCTACTACACCCTCATCCCCCGTGTCCAGGGTCTCACCCAGTGGCCCCACGCGAACCGGGAACGCAATCTCATACTGGCCCAGGCTGGACAGGAACGTTGCTGGATGAGAGAGAGAGAGACGGAGCACAAAACCATCAGGATTAACGACGTTGTAATTCAACAGTTCAGGAGGGCCTTTGTGCTTCAGCAAAACCAAGGATGGAGGTGGACTCAACCACAATGACTGAAATCCTGAAAGCCGGCTTTGATAAAGTTCCCAGAAGCCTAATTGTGAAAATTAGAGCAGGGACACTCAAAAAGAAGGAAGAGCCATGCTTGACTTACAAAACAGTGGTACACAAGAAAAAGGTCTGTGCTTTTGTTACAAACAGCAGCTTCATGCTCTGCAATGCAAAGTCTTAAAGAAGCCTGAAGTATGATTTCCTCAATACAAAAGCAGGAACATGCTAATAACTTTTTTGAGGAAAGATGGAGTAATTATTCATTGTCAGTGTATTCATCAGCTCTGATCATTTTCTGTAGTATTTTCTGGTTTAGATGTGATGCCGCCTTTAAGTTGACAACCTTTCTCCACGACCGATTAACAATACAGTACATCCATCTATGACATCGCAGGTTTTCTACAGTACCAATAAGTCTCCCTGACTGGAACCAGTAGCGTAGGACATATATACACGGTTCTAGTCATGCCATGGGCAGGATAGCACACGTTGTATAACTGTAGCTAGATTGGCAAACCAATATCCATACCGACTGAATACAAAGAGAAATGCTCCATGTAACCATCTTGGAGATTTAACAAAGTCGCAGTTCAAATAAGGAAAACAGTCAACAAAAATAAATCAAGCAAATCATTGGGCCCTAACCTATGGATTTTACATGACTGGGAATACAGATCTTATTGTCACATAACTTGAAATAAAACAACACAAAGATGAGTTTCCAGAGCGTAGGAAATCTTTGGTTGTGCAGACCTATTATTTCATCAGCCTCCCCGGTTGGCGGGACTAGACAATCCTGCAGGTGAATAAGGCCGGTTGGACGCGCTGCCAAATTCTCTGGCAACAGCTCTGGTGCACATTCCTGCAGGAGGCATGCCAAGCGTACAATGCCTCAAAACTTGAGTCAGGTTTTTCGTTTTACAGTGGCCTTTTATTGTACCCAACATAAGGTGCTGCTGTGTTATGATCATGCTGTTTAATCAGCTTTTTGCCACATCTGTCAAGCAAACTGAAGACAATTGCACAACGTTTTAACCATGCCAGCTATTATTATTGTAAAGAACTCTATCCCCAGAAAACTGTTAGAACTGAATTAGACTGTAGTTCAGGCCATTGAAACACAAATTAGTAAATGCTCAAAAGTATTTTATATATGTATTTAAACTACTTTCAATAGAGACAGGCCAGTCATTGGAGACTGGTGGGATTCAGAGGACACCCTCAATCCATACTACACCTCCTCAGGCAAAAGACTGTCTCCACGGCAACCCTGAAATCGTATACTTCCTGTCTCCGGCTGCGGGCCCAGAGATTTATTGTCCAAACACAGCACTCAAAACACTGCACTAACAGGGGAAAGGTCAATAGAAATGAGCACGTTTTTTATCAAGGCCGTTTGCCTTGTTTTGTAGAGAAACAGTCCTCTCCACTGAGAGTAAACAGGCAGAGATTAGTGTCGGTACCGTGAGTCCAGACCCGGACTCTCTGTATATGTGACCAGGCCAGTTTAAATAAACAACCAGCCCCATTACATCCCCCCAGACCCCTCCAAACCCCAGCCCTAATTCACATCCGTCGGCACATTCAGCAACTTTGAATTACTCTCCATGCGAGATTTCCGACTACGATCCCAAATTGCCCCACATAAAACGTGGTATTTTCACATGGCCATAAGTATACGGGACAGGAAAGCATCGCATAGTGCTGGAGGGGACTTGGAGGTCAGTTTTCAGACAAAGTAAAACGTTGAAATATTTAATGAGGCCTAATTTCAAGTGTACAGTACCCCCCCCCCCCTCCATGGTACCACAGCTGTGCCTTACCTGTCTGGCTTCTTCCTGAGGCTCTCTGATCTGAAAGTCACCCAGCGATAAAACTGCCTAATTAATGAGTGTGAGATAGTGGCCGCCTGTCTCTGGGCTCCACCGCTGCTTCCGAAGGTCTCCAGCATTGCTGGGCCCCCACCCAAAACACTGGGCCAACATGTGCAGGGAAATATGGCTGGTACAATGGAAAATAGGAGACTGAAGTCGGCTAAATACTGCAGAGGAGTATTGCAGGTTGTAGCTTGTCGAGTTGCGTGGTATCTGGTCCTCTACCAGGTTCCCTAATGTGGTTGACACCACCCATTTGGAAGTCATCACACAGGACTCAAGCTATCACAAGAGAACATTGGGCTTCAATGTTTCTACGGCACCAACGCACAAACCAACCCTACAATTCTTTTGATCTATTTTCTAATGACAAGCAGGGAGCTTTCGTTACTCAACTCAACCCCAACCGGTTACAGAGACCCAACTAATAAAAGCCTGCAGAGTGCTTACCTTTTCTAAAATAGACTGTCATTATGCACTATTGAGGGTTCTGTTTATTCGAGCTTTCAGAAGAAAGGAACTTCCAATTAGTCTCTTTAAAAAAGAGGGAAATGGGAACAGTGGCCCTTTTTACTGTAGCTTTCCCAGAGAAGGACTCCCCCCCCCCCTCGCTGCCACAGATGTGCTGCAGCTGTGCATCTCTAGTCTGGGCAGAGCGGTGAGACCGGGCTCCCTCTCTTTAGTCACTCATCCATGCGTGGCGGAAAGAGTTTAAATGCCTCCTTCACAGTAGGGCCATGTTAGCGGCTCCTCCACTCCGCCTGGCCTGTCACACCTCAACCAGAGACCCTTCTGAAACTGATCGGAGCCTCTGTCTATATACACTCCATGCAATGATTTACTAACACTGAACTTAGTTACTTAATGTCACTACCATACAATGTCTTACCTCAATATTCCTGAATTTCAAGGCAATAGGGAGATCTTAGGAAATCTTTAAAAAAAACACAAAATTCTCTAACTATGGCATGTCTGCAAAGTTGTTTAAATAAACAGACTTTAGCCAAATATTCTGCTTGTCAATTAATGTGACTGGATACAACGGCAGGTTTCAAGACCTCCGCAGATGTCCCTTTTTGTCTCATTCCCCGTTTCCGTAAAAGGTCTTAATCTAGAAAATAACTAAAAAGGGTCACCATGTAAAGTGTGATGACTTGTTCCACGTGACCAGGAGTCAATATGCATTGAGGGTGAAATGACCAGTATGAGGGATCGAATAGTGGAGCTGTAAGGAATTATACCAGACCATGTAAACCTCCACCTACATCTTCCATTACCCATTGAATCCTTGTGACTAAATATAACAAATGATTACCATCCATTATCAGTAGAAATGGTTTTAATGGTGAGGTTGGAAGAGTCCTTGCTTTAGCAAGCAAGAAAGCAGTGTGGCAGCCTATTGGAAACAGATGACTTACTGGGTGCAGGGGTTAAGCATAGGCAAACCACAATCAGTGCCTTGTTTTGAATGACAAGCCATGGACGCTTTGGGTATTTCTGTCCAAGCCTAAAGGGGATTGGCCTGGCTGAGAAGAGCTGAGGGGGAGGGCACGTAGCGGTCTGTCTCTGGAGCAACAGTTCAGGTTCAGCAGTGACTGCCATGGAGTGCGGCTCAGCTCAGAGTCCCTTCCCACTGAATGGAACAGGTCCCTGAGCTGTTTGAGCCTCTGTAGGACCGTCTGACTGATGAACCAGGACTGGAAATGTTGAACCACTTTTACAGTTCAGGAGAGGGAATAATACCAAGTACCCAATTAATATGACATTAATAATAATGCAACCATACTGTATATGCATGACAAACATTGGCACAGTTAAACATTTCCATTGAAGTCAAACAGAGGTGAGAAACGTAGTCCGCTTGATCAGTGCTCACCTTGTGACTGTGTGTTTTTCTCAGCTGTCCGACTTTCTGCAACCTTGGTGGTAACCATGACAACGACTACGACAACTATGCAGGCCAGGTTCCTCCATACCGTTTCCATGGTTTCTACAGATAGCTTCAGTGCAGTCTCCAAGCCTCTGTCCCACCATGTCTCCTGTCCTCTGATGACCCTCCTCACCAGTGGGACACGGCGACCTCACAGGCCATGGCAGAACCCCTGACCTGGACAGCCTCTTTGCTTCTCTCTCTCTGGTGGAGCCCAGGGTCTGAGGGAGAGCTTGCCTCCGAGTACAGCAACAGCAGCCTGGTCGATGATGTACTACAGCCTCCCTGTGGAAAAGAAACACTGTGAGGTTGTGGGAGGCATGAGATCCCCCTGACTCCCCACTACCCCTTCTGACAGCACAAATATACCTAGTATGTATCAAGTGCCACCATAATCAACTACATCCTGCTATGCCTTTGAACTAACGATTCAAACCAGGAAAGTACTGGCTGACAAACGGACCATCAGGTTAAGCGAGTCTCGACCTGGGGCACCAAATGTGTCTCTTAGTCATTCGCTAACCGGAAAGGAATTAAAGAAGAAAATAAGGAATTGCTTTTTATAAATGCTGCTTAAGGTTCAGACTGACTGGCATTGGATTTTATGCCACTGGCTCTAGAAGAAAATGACCCAATTTTAGCGAATTGCTTCCACACTCACTGTAGGCCTCATGAAAGCCAGCACATCACAGGAAGGATGCAGACACACAGCAAGAACAGGCCATCAGCCTTTGAAAAATCAATACTGGTTATTGTAACATGACAAAAATCTAAGAGATAAAAGCCATGTTATGGAAGAGTCCTATTTACAGTAACATTTAGCACTTTTTGGCAATAACTTGGAGAAGGGATAGATGGGGAGGAGAAAGGATGCTGGGTTTATCCTTTCTTTTATATTCATACTTTTTAGTGTTTTGTTGCGTTCTGTCCATTCTGTTTTATTGTTGTCTTATCAGTAAAAACATTTTGCCTAGAAATAGTTTAAGGAACCTGTTTACATGGTTATATGCTCCTTAATAAAACACACATCATTTGTAGCAACATGCAAAGGCACAGCCACACACACAGACCTTTTGACACCATTCACTCCAGCCACACTTTCCACTCTGCCTTATCCTTCCCTCTCCTATCCTCCCACCTTCAACTGCCCTCTCTCTCTCTCTCTGTCTCTCTCTGTCTCTCTCTGTCTCTCTCTGTCTGGTTAGGGGAGTGCAGAGACGCCACACAAGCCCAGATGGCTGGTGACAAACCAACTGAAGGCAAAGGTAATCGGAAGCAGATGGGAAGTTATTTGGCAACTAGAGTGAAGGAACAAGTTGCCTCCTGACAAAAAAAAGAAACAAAAGAAAGTGGAAAGATCAAGGGACCCAAAGTGAGACTGGAGAATGAGTGTGCCATTCATTCTAGCTAGGAAAGACAGCCTTAATCATACCCAGTCAAGAGTTAATGCCTGAACCGTTAACATGTTATGTGTTCTTAACCTTTGCAAAACCTGTATTGAAATCCAAAAGGGGTAGATTCTATATTCTAATTGTGTGAATGGTATCATACTATAAGCAAGGATGTATATCTCAGTCCCTGAATTACAAGCTTCAGACATAATATAGCTGACACAGAAAGGTTGGTGGGAGAGGTATACCTGGCTCCCATTACAGCCGTGCATAAATTCATGTTACAGTACAGTTTGAGGACCTGAAACACTGAAGGGGCTTTGTGTTCCCACTTCCCACAAATGTAGAGCAACTGTAAGCCCCTCTCCTCTCCATAGCCCCTGTGCTCCCAAATATTCTCTCTTCGCCCCTCTGTCCCCTCCCCCAAAGCTTTTTTTTCAGTAATTTCCTGCTTGGCTAAACTTATTTTCATTACTTCTTGTTGGAGTCTGATTTTATTGTGGGTTTATTAGACTTTCAGTAAGATTAATATCAAATGGTTTTCATTAAAACTCTTTCCAATCTTGTTATTTTTTTAACAAAGCCAACATAACCAGAGCCCCCACATGTTTGTCTTTGTGTTTGAACAAAGGCTGCATGAAAGTTTTACTGATCTTCAAGTTTTCTCCAGACTGACTAAACCATTGCTCAATTAAGAATTGTAACAAAAATGTGGTTAAATGGGAATTTTCATTATTTGCCAAGTCAAATTAAAAGCTTTTTTTACATGTCCAATAGTGTTATTGGACAAAGACTCAAATCAAGTGTCCCATAGCTACTGTAAATTTCTGACATTTGACAATTTGCCTATGGAAAGTAACATGATAACAATGTAGCTAAGCCATCCAGTCCAAGGTAACATTAACAAAAAGTGAATAGGGTTGAAAACCAGTGGAAAGTAACATGATAACAATGTAGCTAAGCCAGCCAGTCCAAGGTAACATTAACAAAAAGTGAATAGGGTTGAAAACCAGTGGAGCACACAGAGTTATATTTATTACGTTAAATATACATGTAATACCGAAAGCTAACTAGCTGCTGCTGAGTTAGCGTTAGCATGAGTTTTTATTAATTATCTTACGGCTAAAAGTTCTGTCGGGCCCTAAAGCCTCGTTCACACCTGTCATGGTAAACTTTGTGCATTCCAGCAAAAAGCCGGTTATTTCAATAGAAAGCAATCCGCAACGCTGCGACTAATCTACCACACCCAGACAGATTTGGATGCGGTACGGCAAGTGTCGCATTACTTTAATTTCTCTAAAATGCTACCTTTATTGAGAAAGCTCTTGCTCGTCATCTTACTATACACTAACAGAACAAGGCTCTCCATCTTTGTGTCTGGTTATGAAGATGTGGAAGATTGATTGTGTTGTTTGCGTTAAGATAATGTACGGTAATTTGATGCCATGCCTGGGGTGAACGAGGCTTTAGCCTCCCTTTACTAAATATTTCGGCCACTTATCAACAACAAGAAACATCCTTTGACCTTAAACGTCACTTCACTATATATATAGCCGGAAAATGTTGCACGATTCCTCAGAAGATGATGGGTGACAATTAACATTTACCGGCTACAAGTTTTGAAGTTTTGTTATTAATTAAAAACAGATTGTTCCTACAGACAGTGATCATGAGCCATTGCTTGCTCGCTCCGTAAAGCAGATGGATAGGCGACATGGCATTCAGTTACTGTTTGATTGAACCTTAGCATGGGCAAAAAAAGGGACCTAAGCAACTTTGAGAGTGTTATGTTCACATCGTTTCCAGTTGCCCAAAATGACAAGATTTGTGAAGGCTTAAAGACAGGTCACAAACAAGTGCAGTATACCAGTGGCATGCAGAACAGCATCTTAGAACACATCCTTTGGCCCTTATCACGGACGGGCTGCTGCAGCACACCACAACACCAAGTTCCACAGCTATTAGGTAAACACATGTAAAAGCAGCTCTATTAAACACATGATCACCAACACAATAGAGAAGGGGAAACACATTGCCTCGTCCAACACATTCGAAGATCCCTGTTACTTCATATGGCTGTCAGGATTTGGGGTAAGCAGCATTAATCCAAGGAACCATCCTACCTGGTGTAAAGAATACCACAGCAGTCTGGTAGCGGTGGTGTCATGATACAAGGAATATTTTCTGTTACAGGGTGAGTACCGTGACACCAATTGAGCAACGTTTGAATGCTGCAGTGTTTCTGAATATTGTTGATGACCAGGTACATGCCAGAGCTACACTGCATCACAAAGCATGTGATGTCTGAGTATAGGTCCAGGAACATGACAGCAAATTCAGTTTACTTGACTAGCCTGTACGGTACCCAGACCACATACCATACCAGAATATTTGGGAAAATATTGGACAGCTGTTCAAACTGCAGTAACTACATGATTGCATCGTCAGCATGGACCAACAACTGATACCATAAACAATCATGGTACTAGATCTGTGTGCCTAGTATCATATCCAACTCAAGCAGAGGCAATGATCCTTACCCAGCAGAAACCCACCTATATTTTCTTAAACTACTTGATTTACTCTACTGACAGGGGCTGCAATGCCTTTGGAAGTGGCAGTTACATTAAACAAGAAAACAAAGAACATATATTCAAAATGTTGCCGGTATGGTCTTGATGAGGACAATGAGGTAAACAATTATGAAGTCGTTGGAGCCTCAATCAGTCTCTGCCTGGGGCCCACCAATCTCTAAAACCGCCACTGCCTATCACCCAAACACATTTGTCTCCATGTCCTGATCAAACCCCTCCTTGCAAAAGTCCTGACGAATCCTGTCCGCAGCAACGCCCCCACCAAGCAGAATCCGCCCACAACTATAGGCATGCGCAATCTGACACTACCTGCTGCTGCTTCCCTGGCATCAACTAAACATCGTCCCTCATCACCCACAAATCATGATTTCAGTAACAACTAACGGTCTTTGGGAAAACAGTTAATGTAGAAGTGTACGGATCCATGAAAGCTGTATTATTATAACCTCAAAACGAAACAATGCTGTTAAAATACAATCGAAAAGAAAATTAAATACAATTTCAAACAATCACTGCAGTGTGCGGTATATTGGATAATTCCATAGATAAATCACATTTCAAACTGTGAAAAAAAACTTACCAACATTCTGAAAAGGTCGATATAATAGCGTGATAAGAAAGTTGTAGTTTTTTTACAGAATGGACTATGCTCACGTATTGCAAAAATTGCACACTAGTGTTTATGAAAGCTAGGTTTTAAACGTTAGGGTTCAGTAAGCTACCTACCTTTTCCTTTCCCTTGTGCTAGTTTACTACGGTGGCTTCTAGGGGGTTCCGATGTCTTTCTCCTCTTCTCCGAAGCGTGTTAGTTGTATGTAAAAGTTCTGTCTGTATTGAGTAAAGTAGGAGTAGATCTCTCTTGCTCCCCGGCTCTACTGCCACAAAAACACGTAGTGTATGTATTCGCACTCGATCCCTCTTCGTCTGCGTGCTAGACCAGGAAGTTAAAACAGTAAAGGCATCGTCTGTACACACCGTTTGCGTGAATATACAACGTAACTGAATGCTTTTGTCGTTATTTCGTCTGTGAAAGTTGTACTGTGCCATTAACCAAGTTTCCATCCACATATGTCATGCGAGTAGTCCTGACTCCGCCCCAACGTCCAAACTGACTTGTCAAGGTATCGTAATGATAACTGCTGATGTAAAATGAGTATGACATAGATTTACTTTATTGATAGATTACATTCGTAGGTAATTATGTGTTGCCTAGAGTCCTTTATAGTTATTGTATAGGGCCCA
This sequence comes from Novumbra hubbsi, assembly GCA_016801125.1. Lineage (NCBI taxonomy): Eukaryota > Metazoa > Chordata > Actinopteri > Esociformes > Umbridae > Novumbra > Novumbra hubbsi. Next base: position 12,333 of record JACXGK010006763.1, on the reverse strand, counting down.
TGCCACCTATGTTTTTTAACCTATTACATCCACAGACTGTACAGTGATTCAAGACAGAAAAAAAGCCGTTCAAGTAATCGATTTAATCCCATTTACCGTCGAGTCATACGGTTATGAATTATTATTTCATTATTCATGTATCAATTAGCCAATTAATGGGAAGTTTCTATAATAATATTCTTGTGTATTACATGATGCATCACTCTTTTGAGCATCACATCCTCAAATAAAAGACCCAGCAACCAAAGGTTCTAGTCTAGTATGGTTTGAAAACGTATCTGACAATAATGGTCAGATCTGAGGGTCAACGGTCTACACATCCTGTGGTATCTATGGGTGTGCCTCAAGATTTGATTGATTTTATATGTATATGTATAATACAGTTCTTGCAGCCAGTAACATGTGTATATGTGTATGTATTTACAGGATAAAACTGTATATAGAGGTTATACTATATGTATTCCATTATTCATCTTGTTGCTCATGTTGTGTTGTCTTCTTGCTATTAAATACTTTGGCCAGGTCATTATTGAAATTGAGAATAGATTTTTAACCAATTTACCTCATTACAAATACCCTGAAGTAACTTGTCGGTGTGAATATTTATAAAACATGCATTGCGTTGGTTAAATACAATTCAGTGACAAGCCAGAATAGGTAGCATTTTTAGCTCTTATCATCCACAATACTATGGTAGCACTAAAGTACTCTTCAGTGTTCTGTAGCCTTTTCATGTATGTGACTTTACATTAGTATTGGATTATTACTACCTTATTATTTCGTTTTATTTGTATACTAGTTTTGCTTTATCTGTATACAACTCGTGTACATGCCTCACATTTAAACTCAATTGTTACATGTGTGCCATGTTCATGTCTATGGTGTCTCTCCAGCATTACACCAGGATATATTAAAATCTTTTCATATTTCTGGTGTCTTAATGAAATTGTGAAGTTGCCAGCTAGGCTGCTTGTGCTCAAAAGCTCTTACCACAACAATTCATACTAATACAAATAATAAACCTGAATACCTCAAATGTTATTCATCTTAAAAATTCAGAGGAAGCTTTCAAAAATGGTTCAGGTATGCTAGCTTCCAGGGCAAGCTGGTTTCCCTATTAGGGAGCAGTAAAGAGTTTGGATGAGCTGGAGATGCTCTCCATAGTATTGAAATGTAGAAATTCTGCATATAAGACAATTTAAATGTTTTCCATGATATTGGGGGTTTGATGCCATGGGGCACATATCTGCACATACACAACCTAATACAACATTTTTAGGGACCTGTTTTTGCTCGAAAGCATCACTCACAACCAGCCTCTGAAAATCCTGGAATGCATCTTTAAGCACGTTTGTATAGGCCAATCTGAATATTTATTCCAGACTGCCCTCTGTAGTTCGTTTTGAGAATAGGCCTGGATCGTCCCTGATTAGAAGTGGCTAACAAAGAGATATATCTTAAACACAATGCTGAAATTTATCGCCCCAGTCTACATTAAAACACACATCATAGCCCCACAGCTGGAAGGCTGCAGTTCAAATGTGAATAGCCTAAAGAACACTTCGTAAACCGTATAGGATGGTGGTAAAGATTTCAATTGTGACGTACGTCTTGACTGAAAAACGTCACAAAATGATAGTATGGAAAATGTTTCATGCAGCTGAGGTTAGTAAATAGGTTGTTGACTGTAAGGATTCCAGTGCTGTATCAGTCAACCCACATGGTGTTCCTGAACCCTCACTCAACAGTGCTCTTCTTGGTCTCAACAGATCTAGACACTCTGAGCAGCTTTCTCCCTCACACGCCAGCCTATTAAGCTCTGACTTCTCTCCTCAGTTCCAGTGAAATAGTGTGTGGTGAGTGCATCTAATTTAAAAAGCCAGTTTTCTATTTGGTAACTTTGAATGAGAGAAATAGGAATACAAATTGTTGTTAAGGCTGCATTCAGAATATGATCAAGGTTAAAGTATACCAGCCATTACAATATTTCAATTGTGGAATATAGACTTATACAGATACCTGTTAGTCAAATTAGTATTATCCATGGTTTGTTCCCTTTCGATGAGTTTTTTGAACACTTTGAATGTGTCCATTAGTAGAGAAAGTGCTTTAACAATGACAAAATCAGAAAAACATAGTGCGTCAAAGACATCTGCTGTGGCTTTCAAAGTTCATAATATATATACATTCTGTTTTTATTATGTATCAAAATAGAAAGCCTGAACACATCTAAATGTTCCATGCATGTTGTTTATAGCGTGTAACTTCCTTTGAATTAATGATAGATTTTTTTTTTATTGCTGGCGTGTTGGCACATCAATATTACAAAACTGCTTATGTGGTATCAAAGCGTATTAAAATAAAAGGTTGCCTTTTTATGTAATTTTAAACATTCATTGTCAAGTTTAGTTAGATGTGAAAAACATAATGCCATTCAGAAAATGCAGTGCAGTGGGTTATCTATACGAAGCAACTTGATCTGTCTGTGGCCATCGGGCCTTGGTTAGACCTGACTGTCTAAATTGTGTCATGGAGATGTGTGGCATTTTAATTCAATATATATGCCAGTTGCATCCCAGATCACTGAAACACTTTAGAAAGAGTTCAAGATTAATAGGTAAAAAAATTCTACCTTTTTGGTTTAGTCTCAAGCTTGACTGCTTAAAACGGCTGGATGAGAAGCCGCTTGAATAACCAGCAAGTCCAGCATTCTGAGAGCTGCACAAAATATTAAGAAAACCTAAACTATATTCTATTTACAGGAAAAAAACTACATCTTTACATTGTGTAGATATTTGCAGTTTCATGTTTGTTTCATCAAACCCAGTGCATGTGTTATTAGAAAATGGCGCTTTGAAAACCATATGTATCAAGAACAGCCCTGCCGTATTGAAAACACGGATATACAGTATATGTATTAGACATTTTCTGGAACGCAACTGGTTCTCCGAAATGTAACGATGTGTTAAGTGCATAGTAGCCAAAGCAATTGGTGCACTTTCCCTTTTCACAGGCTGAAAGTACTGTAATAGCGGAAAGTATGGTATAAACACAGCAACTTTCCATTAATAGACAGGGGATATCTTCAAATGAGTATAAAACGTTTCCAAACTTTTTACCTAAATTCCCTACAAGTCCCTTAAATTATTTTAAGAGAGTAGTTATCAAATTTTTGAATTTCTGTGCCAAAACTATGTACATGCTAGTTACATATGCACACACACCCACCAAATGAAAAGCTTGAACACACTACAAATATAGATTTAAGTATGTCATTATAGCTACATTATGGTCCATAGTCTATCGAAAAAAACATGTTTTAATAGTAGATGTGAACATTTCAGACATGTATCAACGCTTTGAAGAGGCCTCGTATCCATAGTGTATCTGTCTGAAAGATACAAATTAAAAAATACCAACCAACTTCTGGGCAGAGTAATATTGAGAACACAGTACCTACCAGAGGAAAAGGTAGTATTGACTACCAGCTAGTTTTGATGTGGGCCTAATTTTACCCCAATGGAACTAATATTGGAATATGGTATGGGTAATGTTTGTGAAAGTGTATTGAACAAAGTGCTGGAAGCATTTCCACATTCAGAAATAATTTAAAAGAAAATATATGGTTCTTTCCTTTCACTGAATGTTAACTTGTTTTACATACCATAATTACTGAGATTCAGGGTTGATCCAAAATGGATTGCCATTTAGATTTTCGGTTGAGCTGGAAGAAAAGCAACATGAACAATTTGCAGTAATGAAAAGCATAGCATTTTGTTTTTTTAGATACTGTGACTTACATTTGATGAATATGTTGCAGGATTTTAAATTATGTCATTTCTAGCTTTCTGACTTCAAATGTAAGACCTAAAAAAATATGAACACCCTAAACCTTATATGAATGTTTATTTGGACTGTGTTGAGACGTTCATGGTTTGGTAAATGTGTTAACTGAGGGAACTACTAAATAAAATGCATATTTAACAATAAGTATTTTTCTGTGAGATATTGGTTTAATGCCAAACATAAACATTATGTGGTGCATTGTTCAAAATGTTTTCTGTTCAATCCAGTTTATACAGTGCCATGATGAAAATATAGGAAATACAACTTATCACTAAAGCATCAATAGGACCATCCAAAATAGTTTTCAAGTATAAAACGTTGTAGAACTGTAGCTTTACTGCGGTGGGGTGGGGGTTTGAAGTTCTCAGGCCATGGGGGAATCTGTGTGTGTTGTGGCACATTTCGGATCTTTGTGGATTTGTGTCAGTCTTCGTGTCCGCCATAAATGTGGGCAGTCAGTCGCAGGTATATCCAGGAAACTGTGGTTATATAACACTATGCTTTTGAGCAGAGACACTTCCTCACTTAGGAGGCAGTTCTGACCTGCATCTGGTTGATATATCCTACCTCAAAGAATCCCTTCACCAAACACAGGAACATCACCTCTCTAAAAGAAAACATAACATGTAACAATAAAAATAATCAACATGAGCTGTAAAACGTTAAACCAAATTACGGAAAACCACCTTGACATATGACTCAGACCAACAGTTTGGAAAATTTTCATCTTGCATTTTACAAAATAGAGGTGCAGATTAAAGTAAGTGGAAAGTTATGTGAAGACAGTAAATAGAAAACTCATTTTATTACACATGTCACTATGTTAACTGATTCTAAGCATCTATTGATTTTGTTTAACAATCTAATAATATTGATGCTTCTGTTCAAAGTATCCTGTTAGTCTCAGTCTGGATGTTTATATTACAGTATCCTGTTGGTGTTTTTGAAGTATTCATATCACGGTATACTGTTAGTGTTTTCTGTGTGTTTACATCACGGCATACTGTTAATGTTTTGCCCATCTGTGTCTTGCCCACCTACAGGCTTTTTCCACTTATTATTAAAAAAGCCCTGACATCACAGAAAACAAGTTATGTGATGCAAATTACACAGCCTGTGGTCTATACTTAGTATTCTTTGAAAATGTTCTGATAGTCAGTAAAAAGCACACACTGGGGGCATTGAATCGGTTGTTTTGTTTATCTAAAAAATATGTCTGTTTCCTTTATCTTAATGGAAATTTGCCTCTAGTGTGTTAAAAAGCTCAGGGAACATTCGAGTAACTGCAGCACCTGTTCAACAGACGAGTGAGAGTCTAAGAGAAGTTTGGAGAAAGAGGTTGGGGGTGGGTGTTAGCTTCCTGTTGTGGCTGTGCTTAACACCAGTCTGTTCTGGTGCAGAGAAACATGAATACTTACTCTCTCATTGTCTGCATACTGAACAGCCCAACCACACAAACATATACGTCTTCTATCAGACAGAGGCTTAATGTGATGAAGGCAGAAGTCATTTATCAATTTTGAATTAGACAAAGAAACAACAATATTCAGAATAAAATATGTAATACTATTGCACGATAGACATCTAAAGTATTATCTACAACCCTTTTTCCAAATTTGTTGGGATGCTGCATAAACCGTCAATACAAGTAGAATGCAATGATGTGCAGATCATTTCCCCTCGTATTTAGTTGAAAATAGTACAAAGACAACATGTAAATTGTTGAAACGGAGAAAAAGCTAAATGTTTCATAAAAGTTGGGACAGGGACATTTACCACTGTGTTGCATTACCTCACCTTTTAAATGCATTCCCATTCTTGCTTGAAATAGAATTTTAGCTGCAGTTCGTGTCTCCTTTGTTGTATTTTTCTTTTCATAATGTGACTCACAGACTCATTTACTATTGAGCCAATCTGTCGCAGAATGTGGTTTGGTATTGTCTTGCTGAAATAAATAGGGCCATATCTGGAAAATACATAATCTGGATGGCAGCAGATATTGCTCCAAAACCTGCATATATTGTTCAGTGTAAATGATGCCTTTACAGATGTACAAGTCACCCATCCCATGTGCACTAATGCACCCCCACACCATCACAGATGTTGGGTTGGAACTGTGTGCTGATAACAAGCCAGATGGTCCCTCTCCTCTTTATTCCAAAGAACGCAATGTCCATAGTTCCCCCAAATATTTTTTAGGGGTATCATGAGGTTTTCCACGTCTACTCAGTGCATCTTAAATGAGCTCCAGGCCCAAAGAAGGCCGTAGCATTTCAGATCTTGTTTATGTATGGTTTCTTCTTTGCATGGTTGAGTTTTAACTTGCATTTTCTGATTGGTTTTCTGATGTTCTTGTGTTCCTGAGCTTCCACTACAGAATTGTGTCTGTTGTGAATGCAGTGCCGTCTAAGGGCCCAAAGGTCATGGCCATCCAATATTAGTTTTCAATAGGATTCACATACTCTTTGCAATTTTATGTTGATGTTGAGAAACGTTATACATAAATGTTGCACTATTTGCCTGCGCAGTCTTTCTCAAATTGGTGAACCCATCCTCAATTCTAACAGACCCATCATATCCTGGATGATCCTTTAATACCAATCTAATTCGTTGTTTGATATTCCACCAGGTTTAGTTTTTTAGCATTACACAACTTTTCAGTCTTTTGTTGCCTCTGTTCTAACTTTTGTGAAACGTGTTGCTGGCATCAAATTGAAAGTGAGCAAACATTTTTCAGGAATCAATAAAATCTCTTTATTTCAACAGTTGATATGGTGGTCATCTTAAAAGATATGTTTATATTCTCCAGTGGCCATTTTGTAAGTGAGGCAATATTTATGTTTGCTATGAATTCTGGAACTGGTACAGTATTTTATGAACAGAGCAATACAGAGCGGCCTTAACCTTTCAGACTTATTGCACACTCACTCCAAAATATGTTATAGATGATCTTTCTAAAAAACAGGACTAAGGACCAAAATCTTACCTTAAAAAATACTTGTGTTAATGAAATATGAAATATGCACACAACCTAAAAACTGAATTTAAAAAAAGGTTTAAGTAAAAGATTTTGGACTACACACTTTTGGGCAACATATTATTATTTAATATTATTTTAAAAAAATGTATTTGAGTAAGAATAAGAAAAGAAAATCTAGGATCTATAAAACCTTAATTACAAACTCTTAAAACAAAAAACATAATTTAGGACTATAACTTAAAATTAAAAAAAATGAGGAAATCACATTAAATGAAAAGGTGCACTTGTATACTACACCATAGAGAAAAGCATTAGGGCTACAATAGAAAGAAAAAAGATCACTAACTCAGCAACGGTCATATCTTGACGGAAAATCGCAAACGCCTCAATAATACATGTCTTCTGGAAATGCCACAGAACATTAAAAATATGGTCTGAGATAAAGGACTGAGAATCTTAACCGAACACTTTTGGTTATCCAAACCCTCAGCATTTAGATTGTATTAGGTATTTTGTACACTGTTAATATGACGGTTAAGTGATTTCAAATAATTTGTTAGTACATTTTTTACTTTTGTAAAATAACCTACTAAGTAGGTTCTAGTCTTGTAGTTATACATAATTGTGTAAAAGTTATTGTTAGAAGAATATTTGAGTGATCAGGCAAAAAATATATTGCATTACATATTGTGTGATGTGTCAATGTTTCATTCTCAAATACCCCATCTATGTAACCCTTTAGAGAGAAAGACAACTACAGGCTATCATTAAACAAAATATATTACCCTACCGGTTACAAAAAAAAGTAAAGGCAAAATGTCTTCAGACTCTAGTCCTACCTAAAACTGTTAATGTGCTCTTCTAACTTTTATCCAGTAGATGGTGTGATACAATAAATTTGTTCTACAGAATTCAATTAATTATTTCTTACATTTCCCAGCTAAAGCAAGTACTGCACATAATTTACATTCTGTTTGGATTAAATTATTTTCATTATAGGTAGGCTGTAAAGACAGCAAGGTAATCAGTCTAAAAGCCTAATGCAATTGAAATAGAATCTATGGAATTGTAATTTTTTTCCATATAGAGAAATACATCATTTGGATGCTGGATGCTTATTAGCAAATAGCTGCGGTATATCAGACAGTATATCACAGGTATGAACATTTACTTTTTATCAATTCAAATTATGTTCCAACCCGTTTGCAATAAGGCAGCTTAGAGGGACAATATACCAGAGCTAAGGGCTTTATCCAGACTCTCTGTGTTACATTGAACATAACATTTCCTTTGCTGTGGTAATTTAGTAATCTACCACACTGCCATTGTCCCTTATCGGTTAAGTATACTAGAGGATTTGTTCATGTGTTTAGATCCTTAAACAGGTGCAACCAGCCAGCACCCGCCTGTCCAACGGAGGAGTCTTTCTGCCTGAGGAGACCCAGACATGACGACAGACCCGGCAGCAGAACTGCCTTTCTACTATGGCAGCATTGGTCGTTCGGATGCTGAGGAGCAGCTGAAGCTGGCGGGCATGGCTGACGGGCTGTTCCTGCTCCGCCAGTGTCTACGCAGCCTTGGCGGCTATGTCCTCTCCCTGGTGTGGAATGTGGAGTTCCACCACTACCCTGTGGAGAAGCAGCTCAACGGCACCTACTGTATCGCTGGTGGCAAGTCCCATTGCGGTCCTGCAGAGCTTTGTGAGTTCTATAGTAAAGACTCTGATGGCCTGGTGTGCCCTCTGAGGAAGCCATGTCTACGCTCTCCAGACACCCCCATTAAAGCAGGTGTCTTTGATAGCCTGCGAGAAAACATGCTGAGAGAGTATGTGCGACAGACCTGGAGCTTGGAGGTAAGAGGTTGGCTGAAAGAGATTTCACTTTTTATTTATTTCCTATATATTCATTCCTCTAGGTGAGCCACCTACACATCACAGGACCGCTGCCTTTGGTGTTGCTGTGCCCATCGAATGTTGTTTCTGTGTTTAGGGGGAGGCCATGGAACAGGCCATCATCAGCCAGGCTCCACAGCTGGAGAAGCTTATCGCCACCACTGCACATGAGAGGATGAGTTGGTACCATAGCAAGATCCCTCGCCAGGAGGGGGAGAGGCGCCTCTATTCTGGGGCGCAGCCAGATGGAAAGTTCCTGTGAGTCACGAAACACATTTTAATCACCACCCAGAGCTTCCAAAAACACCCACAAAACAGGTTGATTTTGTTGTATTTGTCCATTAGAGTTAGAGACAGAGATGAATCTGGCACATTTGCCCTCTCTTTGATGTATGGGAAAACAGCGTACCACTACCAGATCCAACACGACAAATCAGGGAAGTACTCCATGCCAGAAGGAACCAAATTCGACACTGTGTGGCAGGTAGGCTGTCCGGTTTTTATAGAGAGATTGTATTCCAGTACCACGTCCGCTTACCTTTCACTGCCACTGTCTTCCTTCAACACTGCAGCTGGTTGAGTATCTGAAGATGAAGCCTGACGGACTAGTGACAGTTCTTAGGGAACCATGTGCGAACAACAACACCAAACGTAAGAAACCAAAATGTGTAAATTGGCGTTCTCTGTCTCAATCTGACTCAGTGTGTCAGACAATTTAACTAATTTCCCCATTCTTTAAATATTTTTCAGAAAAGCCAGTTTTGCCATCAGGGGTAAGTAATAAGAACATTTTTACATTGATCCATTTTGGATAGTTTTATCCTACTTCTTTCACAGATCTATTGAGTACAGTACATTTCTTTCAGAGACCACAGAGAACAAATGGATACACGCCGCCACCTGGAGGTTAGTCTACACATTTACACCCATGCAGACGATTTCCACCTGTAACAATAAATCTGTATTAAATATGATCCATACTAAAATTAAACATGTTCTTACAGTCCCTCTGGGTGGTTCCAAGGAAGTGAACCCCTTGCCCCCAACAGACCGGCAAATGCTGCCCATGGACTGTGATGAATTTGTCAACCCCTACCATGACCCCAATGACCTGAAAAAGTTCTTCATCAATCGGGACCAGTTAATGATCGATGAGGTGGAGCTCGGCTCTGGCAACTTTGGTTGCGTCAAGAAAGGAGTCTTCAAGACAAATAAGTGAGCGAGGGGAGCAAGAATCTAACGGGTCTAAATACAACAAATGTTAATAGAAAGACATTGTGATGGGTCCCCACTCAAAAAACGTTTCACATGTATTAAGCAACACATCAGGGTAAAAGTATTGATGGAAAATACCCAATACATCTGAAAATGAGGGTAGCAGTGTATGCGCTAACGTTGAGTTTGGGCCCGCCTTACCTCTGGTCCTCTAATTTCACCACGCCACTTCCTGTATGGTTCTAGGGGTCAAACGGACGTGGCCATCAAGGTGCTGAAGAATGAGAATGAGAAACTGGTGAGGGAGGAGATGATGAGGGAGGCGGAGATCATGCATCAGCTGAGCAACCCTTACATCGTCCGCATGCTGGGGCTCTGCCAGGCCGAGTGCCTCATGCTGGTGATGGAGATGGCTGCTGCTGGACCCCTCAACAAGTTCCTGTCCACCAAGAAGTAAGGATGCCAATGGGGGATATACATAATGAGTTTGGTCACGCTTTTCAGGCGAGTGGTTGAGCAGTCAGGTCTTCCTACCGAATATGATAATGCTTATTATCCTGGAATAACATTCCTTACATGCATCCATGCTATACAACTTTAAGCAGCATATGATTGCTCCCTTAAGCCCTTTGATTTAGCTAAGTTTAAAACAATCGGAATGTTTATCAACGGAATTCTACGGCACACTATGGACTAGGGGACACATGTTTTACAGAGATTACCTTGATACATATTAACTGGTTTGTATTCTGGTTTGTAAATACTTGTGCCATTGAAATTAGTCTTTAGTTATGTCATTCCATGGAGGGGAGCAGCTGTGTTTTTGGATTCGACATGTAGTGATAGAGGCACCAACTACTACACATTACACCCAGATGCTGTGGCATCATTTTCCCAATAAACCTATGAAATGATTATTTCTCAATTGGATGTTATTTCCCATAACCAACCCTGTATAATATTTATTGAATCTTCACAGTGATTTAAAATACACAACATCATAAGCCAGGTGTCATATATGAAGATAATCCATTATTCACTGAACTGTGGAAAGAATATACTGTGAAAGCTGTCTGAAAAACAACACTGCTGTTGTTTGCTCCTTGAGGTTTCAGGCTGGGGGACAACTGCTGTAAAAAGGGCTTCATAAAATAAATGTGAATTATTGGTTGGTTTTCACCTGAATGTTTGTTTAAGTTCACTGTTTATATTTTCCGTGCAGAGACACAGTCACAATGGAGAACATAGTTGGGTTGATGCACCAGGTGTCTATGGGAATGAAATACTTGGAGGAGAAGAACTTTGTGCACAGAGACCTGGCAGCTCGTAATGTCCTGCTGGTCAACCAGCAGTTCGCCAAGATCAGTGACTTTGGTCTGTCTAAGGCTTTGGGTGCTGACGACAACTATTACAAGGTAGGAGTCCTTTTACATGATATCATGTACTATAGTGTAAGAGGAACAAGAGTAACATGGAACATTCAAACAACCACGTTTCTCAGTGATCTCACATAGTCTCAAAAGAATCTCAGACATACATTGTTTGTTATTATTCTTTTTATCCATTTTGACGTTATTTTTTTCATAATAGTGTGTTAGAAACGCAATCAGTTATTGGTAATAGAGTATCATCACAGAGCAAAACGGTTTACGGTTTGCAGCAGGTTGTTTGTTGAATGGGATGCACTCTTTTGTTTCAAGGGGTTTTTCATCCAAAACAATACTTTGTCGGAGAGGTTAGGAGTTTTGTGATGAAAGGATATTTCAACTTGTTTGTAAAGTATAGTAAATTGCTGACATTCTAAGAGCATTATTCAACTGATATGGTATGCGTGTATGTGCTTGAGTACAGGCACGCACAGCAGGAAAATGGCCGCTGAAGTGGTATGCTCCAGAATGCATGAACTTTCACAAGTTCTCCAGCAAGAGTGACGTCTGGAGCTTTGGGGTCACCATGTGGGAAGCATTTTCTTATGGAGGAAAACCATACAAGGTGCCATCTATACAGCAACAGTACAATCTATACAGCAACAGCACAATCTATACAGCACGATCTATACAGCAACAGCACAATCTATACAGCACAATCTATACAGCAACAGCACAATCTATACAGCAACAGCACAATACATACAGCAACAGCACAATCTATACAGCAACAGCAAAATCTATACAGCACAATCTATACAGCAACAGCACAATCTATACAGCACAATCTATACAGCAACAGCACAATCTATACAGCACAATCTATACAGCAACGGCACAATCTATACAGCACAGTCTATACAGCAACGGCACAATCTATACAGCAACGGCACAATCTATACAGCACAATCTATTCAGCAACAGCACAATCTATACAGCACAATCTATACAGCAACAGCACAATCTATACAGCA
>JACXGK010006762.1:0-27677 GCA_016801125.1 Novumbra hubbsi | reverse complement strand
CAGACCAGGCCACAAGATCACACAGATCACCATTCAGACCAGGCCACGAGATCACACAGATCACCATTCAGACCAGGCCACAAGATCACACAGATCACCATTCAGACCAGGCCACAAGATCACACAGATCACCACCCAGACCAGGCCACAAGATCACACAGATCACCACCCAGACCAGGCCACAAGATAACACAGATCACCACCCAGACCAGGCCACAAGATCACACAGATCACCACCCAGACCAGGCCACAAGATCACACAGATCACCACCCAGACCAGGCCACCAGACAAAAACATGAGTTTGCACAGCACAAAGGGCTGCGACCGTATAACAATTAGAGAGGATAAGTCTGTTAGCACCTGGAATAGCCTCGCAAACTACAAATGTCCTTGTCAGTGTCTGTCAAAAAGAGAGCCTTAACGCTGAAGTGGAGGGACAAGTACTAAGGTCTACATGCGTCTAAATACATATTTTCTACTCCTGTCATCCGTAGCTGTAGATTGTTTTCCCCAACCTTGCCATAGTCACCAGACCCAGGAAGTTCCCCTATAAAACGCACAATGTACCCCTTTCTGAAAACAAGTCCCCCTCAGGCTGTTGGGGGAAATGGAATCTTGCATTTGAATGAAATAACTCTGTGCGTGTACGTTTTTATTGGGTTTGTTCTTGGTAGTCTTAGTATTTTCAATTATGAAAAGATGTAGAGGAAAGAGGATATATCTAATCACGGCCTAGCCACTTGTATGGTCATCCCGCAACCCCCCTTGATTCCTTTTTGTTCATCGGTGCTTTGATGTGAAATAATAAAAAAAATCTGTACCTTCCTCTTTAATAGGGTTATGAAAGTCACAATTTGCAGAGAGGGCCAAATGGGCCTTTGTAATCCTCCGAGAGACTATTTAATTAGCCAACATTTTTTCTACTTGGTAGTTTCTCCCTAATCCTCTCTCGTCCTCCCACACTCAATATTTCCCTTCCTCTCTTAATCAATGAAATCTATCAAATGTATCTCATTATGTCCTTTTCACATGTCGCACAGTTGTCGTAAGTTACAGTCACACTCACTTGCAGACACACACACACACACAGTACACACACACACTATTTTCCTCCATATGTCCCTATGGTGTTCTCCTTGCCTTGTAAAAGGATTGCGTCGAGCTCCCGAGAGAACAGGGGACTCCTGTAGTTAGCGAACAGGGATGGGAGTTGTTGGAAGGAGACTGGTAGAGACAGAAATCGTGCCTGTGTTGCTTCTGTCAGCGGAAAGCAGGTGAGGTGGGGTGGGGGGTCGGTCACAAGTGGTGATTCTGGTCACGCCAAGCACCCTTCGCTAACAATGTCATGAATAGAGGAAGTAACGGCGAGCTGACAAGCGGAGGACTCCCAGTAATTTATTCATAACCAGTTGAAAGTGTGGCCCTGTCTAATCGTGGCTCTGTCAAAAGTTTGGCGCTTGACACTTCCTGAGAGCACTGCATTTGGCCTCATACGTGATTCCCAACACTGTCCACCTAAACCAATTAATGTCACGTGTGGTCATCTATCAGCTGATCCCAGGCCAGTTAAAGGGATTATGTCACTGTTCTCAATATTAACTACCACAGACTGTTGTTGTTGTTGCTTTGTTTTTTTTTTATCTCCCATCTGACTAAAGTTGCATAATGTATTATATGCTGCCTTGTTTTTTTTTTTTATTGTTATAATCAGTGTTGCTAGCTGACAGATTCAGTACTGCAGCCCTATACTTAACTATATTCATATTAATTTCCCTTCATTGAACCATCATTAAAGTAACAATCAACTGTATACGGATCCATCAGTTGTATCTGTTTGGAATGGTGTGGGCTGACCCAACAACAGAATGGCATGGATACCAGTCATTACAAATATGAATTTAAGTAAGCTGTTGATTGGCCAGCTCATTCTTCTCAAGACACCTGATTTGTCCAGCTCTTTCTTTTCTTGAAATCTGATTGGACAGCTCAACCACCTCAACAAATATATCATACTTTTTGTAGTTTTTAAAGGTACTGTTGGAGAGTTTTCTAGGTCACGTTAAAAAGTCTCACACAGGGCAATTTAATTATATCATTAATAAAGACCAACTATTGACATATACAGCTCAGGAAATAAAATAAGAGACTTTTTCTTTCCTTTTCAAAAATGTTGAAAAACAGAAACAGGAACAGAAAAGTTACATTTATGAGAACACTGCACATTGAACCTTACTGTTTGGAAAATTCTTCCAGCTGTATGATTATTTTTTCATTAGGATTTGCCATCTATATAGATGATCGTTATTCATGTGTAAGAGTGTATTTCTCTGTACATATTGGACCTTGGACATTAGCTTTTCTGATTTATTTTCTGGGCACTGCTTTCTTGGCACCCTGCTCTTGATATTAGCTCTGTTCCCCTTTTGTGTTTTTGACAATTATTTCTGGATATGTTGGATGAGCGGAATAACTCTCAACAGGGGGACGCTCAAACTGCAGTATTATTGTTATTTGCGGCTTCTGAAAATGGCCCCCTTCATGTTTCACCTCTATCTTTCTGGGGTATGGATGTTGTTATTTTCGACTTACCCTTCTCCCTCTGTCTCTTTCATTTCAGTGATTTATGCAATCGCTGCTTTCTATTGTATTTCTTTGTCCCGATGCAGATTGTGTTATTTGGCTGTTTCCATAACAACCTCAAGGCCATTTCTCGGGCTTTGGGTTTATTTCCGATCCCGCTTGCTGCTCTGTGCTTATTTTTCATATTACTTTTTCCCTTTCGTGTTCTAAATGACTCCCTAGCTCCCACCTCGGTCTTGTTCCCTGGCCTTCTGAATATTCCACTACACCAAAGCCCCTCCCTCATGCATTGCCGTGTTGCCATAATGCATTTTCTTTTGGTTGCAGCATGAACATTTTCAATCACCCGAAAAGCAATTTTCAAATCTATAATAAATTAGAGAACATAAAAAACAGTGGCGTCAACAGTGAGAATGGTGTCCGGGTGACATTATTGAATCCAGCTTCTACCGTTATTTAACTCGGAGAACAGTCGTGGTTGAAGCAGTGGAGCGCCGTGTGCTCAGAGTAATGCTGCCATCTGTATTGCTGTTGTTTCATTTGTGCTGTTCCGTCTCCGAAAGGGACCCAACTCACTTGATTTACTTTCATTTTACCTTCTGCTAGGTATAATTAAGGTGTTAACAGCTTCATGTTCTTGAACATTTATCTAAAATTCAACTAGTTTCAATTCCGATTGAACTACTTCCGATTGAAACATATACAGTGCGTCCGGAAAGTATTCACAGGGAGTCTCTTTCTCCGTATTTTGTTATGTTACAGCCGTATCCCAAAATGTATTACATTATTTTGTTCCCTCAAAATATCTTACAGTACTATGTAATATTCTTGAATTATTGAGATCGAGAATGTGAATTCTTACATCAATAAATGAAATACTAATCTCAAAATATAACATTAAAGATGTTTTAATAGTTCATTAGAGATTACTGAATTTAATAATTTGCTTTTCTGAGATAAAAAACTACCATCAGATAAATTTTGAATTTGAGGAGTTTCAACTTGTTTTAACTTGTTTAAATGTGATTAAATGTTCTGACTGCTTGCCATACTCTATGGTAGAAACATGACGAAAGCCTGTGAATAAGTTGTAAGTCGCTTTTGTGATACAAGACAATCGCCATGTGGCCACCGTTTTGATAGCAGGTGGTCGCTTGCCAATTTCTTTGGATTTGACAGCAGATTTTTCTAGACAGACACATTATCAGATGAGAAATAATCAATAAGGATATTTATCGCTGACTGGAGTAGTTGTCAACCGGAAGGCTTGATTGTAATTGGCGGTTGCGAGGCGTAACTAACCTTGCCATATGCCATTAGTTGTGAAAATGTGTTTTTATTTAGATCATGTGCACAGCTTAGCAGGTAAAAACACATCATGCATTCTCTTTCTTGCACCCTGTC
Organism: Novumbra hubbsi; assembly: GCA_016801125.1. Taxonomy (NCBI): domain Eukaryota; kingdom Metazoa; phylum Chordata; class Actinopteri; order Esociformes; family Umbridae; genus Novumbra; species Novumbra hubbsi. Next base: position 23,692 of record JACXGK010006762.1, on the reverse strand, counting down.
AGTGTTTTACTCTGTCAATCTCCCTCCCTCCCTCTCTCCCTCACCTTTACCCATCTGATTCTCACTCAGTGTCTCTCCATTTCCCCATGCTGCTCTCGTTTTTTCTCCCACAATGCACGGTTTCTTTAACTCTCTTCTTATTCCCCCTGCTTTTACTTAGATGTTGGTCCGTCCCTCTTTGACTGGTATAAATAGCAGGCAGCCTGTCAGAGACGGAACAGAGTGACATCATCCTGGGCTCTTGATTCTCCTGGTGATTGGTTCTTTCATAGCCACTGACAGAACACCTGCTGTCTTCTATACCTGACAGCTACAGGGGGAAGGAGGACGAGAAAAGGGAGAGGGAGAATGAGAGAGATATAGCGAGCCTTGAGGGAAAGGGAGAGAGGGTTTGGGGGGAGGGAGGGTACATCTTAGAGAATCATGGTGTACATGGACCAGGGGAGTTGAAGATAAAAAGAATATCAGATTGGAGGAGGGACACATTAGGGGCGACAGGAGATGTAATAACGTGGCTGTTTGTGAAAAACCTCCATGCAGTGTCCCACCTGCAAGTGTTCGGCCCCAGGAAAGCCTCTGCATTGTTCATCCATGTGTGTGCACGTGCCTCGGTCATCTATGTGTGTGCACGTGCCTCGGTCATCTATGTGTGTGTGCGCAGATGATTCTATCCAGGACAACTTACGCGTTTCTACACATTTCATACACGGGCAGGTCTGGGAATTGAACCCACCATCCTAGTGATGCAACGCACTGCTTTCAACCAATTGAACCAATCTCTGGCTCTCCTTCACAGGTCCGGACTGGTACCTGGTGCGGTTAGAACTGACCGTGACGGATGTGAATGACAACGTTCCGGAATGGACCATGACCCCCTCCCCCTACTTGGCGGTGGTGTCTCCTGACGCCCAGGCCGGGTCCCTCGTCTACAAAGTTCACGCCCGGGATGAGGATGACGGCAACAATGGGGAAGTGGAGTACTTCCTGTCTGATGGTAGGTGTTTCCTGTCCAGGGGCTGAGTGGAGTGCTATGGAGTGTATCTAATAAAACAGCAGGATTTCATATGGATTTCATTCTGGTTCATACAGGGTTTCTATTGTGGTTGATCTTCTCATAATTAGGTAGATGTCTTATCTTTAGTCAGAGACATTCTGGTGGGTAGAGTTGCAAAGCTGAATCCATTTGTGCCAATGGAACTAATATTAGATACTATCTGCACTATCTGCAATGTGTTTTTTAAAGGTTCTTATTGCCCAGGCTTTCCTTATTAAATGCGGTAAAAGCAAAGGAAATGGCACCTCTTTTAAAATAAATCACCTTTATCCTTAAGAAGTGCTATCTCTCAAGTCTTTTGGAATAAGTACAGTCTTTTCCTCAATGCATGAACTGAAACCCCCTGGCGTCTCCTAACCGCAGGCGGTGATGGGCGCTTCGAGGTGGACAGGAAGAGCGGTCATGTGCGGACCACAGGCCTGCCCTTGCAGAGGGACCGGGAGTACCTGTTGACCGTGGTGGCCGCGGACCGGTTGGGGAGTCGTAGTAACCCGGCAGCGCTGTCCGTCATAGCCGGGGCCCGAGCACCTCAGTTCTCCAACGCATCCTTCACCATCTCCCTACCGGAGAACATACCAGAGGGACAGCCGTGAGTACCGCACATCATAGTTTATACTACCAATATCAGGAATGTCAATTTAGTGCTGGTAAAAGTCAATATTTCACCTTTAACTCTATAGCCTAACGTCTATGTATAACCTTGACCTAGCCTTAAATCAGCATTAACTCCTTAACCTAACCCTTAATTCCTAAACTTTACCCTGCAACTAAGATTAATTCCAACCCTTAACTTAATCCCCAAGTCATAAAATAACTTACGGGAACACGCACAGTGCATAGAAATGTATCCCAAGTTCTGTACACACGCAACAGTTCTGTACATTGCTCATGTCAAAGAAAATACTGACTCGGGCGAATATATCTACAAAGTGACGTAATGTATCATGTCAAAGAATACGTCAGAGTAAATAACATTAACACATGCAGGAAATCATTCAGTGGCATGCACAGATATTTCTAATCCATAAACATGACACTGATTGTAAGTGATTTGCACACATTATCATTCTGTCCCGGCGTGCCTGCATTACTCTTTTTCATCCGGGAAATATTATGCATCGAGCCGCAGACTCACAGGAATCATGCATAGATCATTATTCAAAATTTGACCTGCGATTGTTGGTGACAAATACACACGCACACACACACACACACACACACACACACACACACACGTGTCCCTGTTTGTTCCCATTCATCGTTCCACTTTGTCGTGGCTCCACGGAGCGATTACACATGCAGCTCATTAGAATATTTGTATAAAGTTATGATTATGTTAAACATGTGTAGCACACATGCCACCAACGTAATACCCAACTTCCTGCCACAAACTCTATTATTTACTCCCATTTCCCACGATGCCGTGGGGGTTCAGTGCCACTGTGGTCTGTGAAGACTGTTAGTAGAGTGACCGTGACAGTCTGGGTCATCCATTAGCTCCGGTCGGTTTTTCGGTTGATATTTATAGGAACTATCGTCACCCACCCATCAATTGAATGAGTAACTTCTGCAGTGATTGTTCATGCCAAGCTTCTGTGAGGAGAATTTCCATTTCTGTTGTAATACAAAAAAAACACACAACATTTGTCTTGTTGTTTCTTTTACCTATATTTTTTTAATATTTTGTTTCTTATACCTATATCTCTTCTTTCGCTTTGCCTTGTTAAAGCTGTTAATAACTCACTCTCTGTCTTTATCTATCTCTCCATGTAAAACCTCTAACCGGTTTTCTAATAACTAAAGCAATCCTTCACATTCCTTCCTCTGTCTCCCATAGCTTCCTGACAACTTCAGCCATGTCCTTCCAGAAGCGACTGATCACCTACAGTCTGCTTATCAATCCCAGCAGTCTGTTCAGCATGCAGGTGGACACGGGGGAGATCAGCCTGACCAGAACTATAGACTTTGAGAATGACCAGCATAGCTTCTTGCTCATGGTTAGAGCCAGTGAGGACCAGGACAGTCTGAGCAGCGCGGCCGAGGTAGGTCCCATTTTCACTGGTTGGCATTTGACTCCTTTCACTCTGTCTCTTTCTCTCTCCCATGCAATGTAAATGAATGGTTTGTTCTATGAAATAATGCCCTTTGGGTGCACCCATTTGCCATTTTAGGTAGAAGTTGGTTACTAATGTTAAAAGCATGTTATGTATTTGGTCTACGGTGATCCGTGTTGTGCTGATAAAAGAAGCAATACGACTGGAGCAGGAGCATCAGCAATTGTGGATTTGAATAATGCTTAAAATGGCAAGAAACAAAAAACTTCTGAAACTTGTCAGTGTATTCTAACCCTGCAAGAAATTATGAAGAATCTAAAGATGTCATACAAAGCTGTTTACTACTCCCTTCCAAAAACAGCGTAAATGTAACAAAAATAGAAGGATGAGTGGGAGGCCCTGGTGCACAACTGAGCAGGAGGACAAATACATGAGGGTGTTCTTCAACTGGCAGCTTCATTAAATAGTACCTACTAAACACCAGTCTCAACATTAACAGTGAAGAGGCAACTCTGTAATGTTGGCCTTCTAGGCAGAGTTGCAAAGAAAAAGCTATATCTCAGACAGGCCAATAAAAAGAAAATATTAAGATGGGCAAAACAACACAGACTGTCGTAATGTGGGAAAGCCAGGGACCAAGATAGCTAGCAGGCAATGACCAGCGCAGGCTACTACTCAGTTTTGAAATTGATGATTTGAATTGATCTTCGCCATGGTGACAAGCACAGTGACATTATAAGACCCTAGCATACTAAACCACCTGGTTATATAACAGCTAAACAAGCCCCCTTCAATTGAACTCATACAAGTCCAATATTCACTGGGGGTGTGAATTCAAACCTGGCACATTACCAAACACATCCCCCTACACATGGTAGGTGCTAAATCGAACAGACACAAACACATGACAATGTAACCAGACCTAATGTGTCACAGGTGTGGGGAGTTTAGAACCAAACGCAGACATTTGAACCAATAAGTGAATTTATTTACAAAAACAAAAGAACACAAACTGTAAACGGAGTAAATTAAAGATGCTGAAACAAGCAGCTAAAACACATAAGACGAAACACCATGACGGGACTTTCAAGCATGATATCCACAATGAGCAACACCCGGTGACAGAAACAAAGGACATATAAACACACACACACAAATTACAGAGTGCAAACAAGTGCGTGTAATGTCCAAAGTGACCAAAGTGTGCTTCAAAATAAAAGTGCACCCAAAACACCACCACCAACCGGCACCGTGCTACCCTGTACATTACATAATGTGAACATGTACAGGCATGTTATACATGTGTTGGTGCAGTATATGTGTGGACACATTGCGAATGTGTTGTACCGCAACTGCAGTGTCACACAGACACTGGAAAAAGTGTTATGGACAAACAAATCTAAGTTTGAGGTTGATCACAAAGAAGAACTTGTCAGAATTTGTCAGATGCAGACAAAATGAAAAGCTTTTACTCCATTTTCCAATGTCAGGCCATACCCTGTGGATTGGCGTGGCCTGCACAGTCAACGGATCCTAACCCTATTGGGAGAACAGCGTTGCCATGTGGTACTTAAGAAGTGCCCTCAAGACAATCCATCTTGTGGGGGGTGTTGCAGGATACGTGACAGCTCACGTCAACAAATTGACAGCTGGAATGCCAAAGCTCTGCAAGGATGTATGTGCTGCAAATGGAAGATTATTTGACGAGAGGAAAGTTTGAAGGACAATTATTATTTTAATTAAAAATTATTATTTCGAACCATGTCAATTACTATATATTATATAAATGTTTATATAATTCCTATAAAGAATGTTCTGTTAGCTCTCTTATGTCATATTTCATGGATATCTGGATAAACAGAGCATGTACTTTACACAGAGTGCCATTTAATATAAATGTACCAAACGAGAACTCAATAAATATGGTTAACAGACTGTGTTAATAAAGTAAAAACTGTGTAATTTCCGTGACGATTTAAATCCACTTTAGCCAATGGTTTTCACAGTCCCATGTCTTTTGCAGAACTTAAGTTTTCCTTCAGGATTTTTCTGTACCTTAATACTTTTTGTATGAGTCCAATTAAAGGGGGCATGTTTAGCTGCTATTTAAACAGGTGGTTACATTTTTTATTGAAAAAAATTACATCATCAGTTCTGGGCTTTTACAGAAAACCAGACCCCACGAGCAAGCAACAACAACAACTGATGCACAGTGACAACAAACAACTCCACAGTTGGCTCAAAAGTGCGGGAGAACTCTAGTGAGGATCCAAACTATAATTTCTCAAACTTTTTAGGCACTTATGCAGAGAACCTTCCCCATAGCATGATGCTGCCATGACCATGCTTCATGGTAAAGATGATATTCTCAGGGTGATGTGCTGAGTTAGGCTTGAGGTCAAAAAGCTAAATTTTGATTTTATCTCCCTCATGCCTTCTGGTAAACACTTGTATTCGTACTTTCAAATACATTTACTACAGATTTGCTTTCAACTGTCCTTTGTCGTCATGATATAGTTTTGCTAAGAACTGTACCAAACAATTGAGGGACCTCTCAGAGAAAAGTGTATTTAACCTGAAGTTGTGTGAAACATTGTGATAACATACAGGTGGACTCCAATCAAATAATTATGTACCTTCTACACAATTGGTTGCAACAAAGCTCATTTAGGTGCGTTACAGCATAGGGGTAGAATTGATTATGCAATCAATTAATTTAATATTTGTAATACAAATATAAAAGGAATTTTTATTTACAACTGTTGGCACATATTGTTCTTCACATTTTGTTGATAAAAATGTCATTTTTGATTTCATGTTGTAACACAAGATATCCTTTCGAACTACATGCCCTTTTCCAATCTCCCATTCTTATCTAAAGTCCTAGAGAAGATGTGGCAACTCAACTTTACTCACACCTCAGTGCAAACCAGCTTTATAAGGTTTTCCATTTTGTCTTCATGCCAATGCATAGTACTGAAACAGCATTAATTAAGGTTGTCAATGATCTGCTCATGGCTGAAAATACAGGATCCCCCAACATTTTGATTCGTCTGGACCTCAGTGCTGCTTTTGATACTGTAGATAACACCATTCTACTGCAGAGCTTAAAAAAGGGAACACTGACATCTCTATGACTGCCTAAAACTGGTTCACCTCTTACCTCTCTAACAGTATGACTCTCTCGATGAGGCAAGATCAGAGGAGTTCAACTTAACCTGTGGTGTCCCACAAGGGTCTGTGCTAGGACCTATTCTCTTCCTGCTCTACATGCTCCCACTTGGCCAGATCTTCAGACATCACAGTGTTCAATTCCACTACACAGATGTACATCAAAACTAAACCTGGCACACCATCTGCCATGTCAACCCTGTCCAACTGTATAACTTCCTCCGACACCATCTACCCTCTTTGAAGGCCACATCATTCCCCTCTCCTCAGTCATCAATAATCTGGTTGGGAAATTTGACCCAACACTCTTTTAAGGCCCACATTAAAAAAAGGTTTTACCTTAAAAACATTTCTCGAGTAAGACCTTCTCTCACCTTCTGTGATGCAGAAAAGCCTATCCAATCATTTGTATTCTAAAGAATTCATCATGAAAATGCTGTACTACGGTGCCTGCTAGAAAATTCAACGACAAAACATATAGCTGATCCAAAACACTGCTTCAAGGATCCTGCAACAATCAAATAAATCTGCCCACATCACACCTCTCCTTGCTGACCTTCATTGACTTCCTGTCATTCAAAGAATTGACTTAAACATCTGAATTTTAGTCTATAAAGCTTTCAATGGCTTGGGACCTGTCTACTGGTATGACCTGCTCTCCCCCTATGAACCTCCACGCCCTCTATGGTCAAGCAACGCCAACCTGTTCCATGAACCAAGAACCTGGAAAAATGGGAAACTGCACCTTTCCTTTCATTGGACCTCACCTCTAGAACTCTCCATACTGACAGCCCCATGGCTGCACAGACAGGCCGTAATACACACCTCTAATTTTGGTTTACCATATTTTTATTATAGTTTAATGTATGTATTCTGTGAATATATTGTATTTCTTTAAATCTGATGGTTCTTTTATTTTTTTATAGTATAACTTGCTTAGTTTTATATTGTCTTTTTAATGCACTTTGATATTATTCCTCTATAATGCAATGAATTAGTAATACTATTTATTATTACAAGAAATTGTGAAGTCCGAAGGGGATTTTTTTTAAGAAGCACTGTATTTTATGTTTTTCAACCCTGTTAATTTAAATGAAATCTATTCAATACAGAATCATTATAACCTTCAAACATTTGAAAAGATGTATTTAACACCTAAAAGTCATAATCTGCACTGGTTCTAACCTTTTGGAACATTCTTTAGAGTTTTCTTGTGGAAAACAGAGCACACTGAGTAAAATCTGGCATTGCTTTCCCGATTCCACACAACCATACACACAAGTTTCCATTCCTCTTGTCACATATTCAACCCCAATCATTTGTTTGGCAATTAGCCTCCAGTTGATACAGAAACATTATGTTCAAGTTCTTACAATGAGTTAACGTCCTTTATGACAACATGTTTAATTAAGGTCAAATTAACCCTATTTTTTTGCAGGTGTTTATGTACAAGGTTCCAAAAATGGAACCAAATTTCCACAGTCACCCACATACCATTCAATAGAGATTGATTATGTTTTAATACAGAGTTAATTCAGGGTGTAGGCTACGTTCATTTAATGAATGTTGGGTGGTCTAATTAGTTGTTTCTGTTTTGGGAAAATATGACAGCCTTCACTGCTAATTCAATATGGATGGAAGACCAATGGGGGGAGTAGAGAATGGCTCCCAGTGTCGAGCATCAAGCCTAGTTACCATCAGCAGAAAGACAGACATCATCATCGCTCAGCCATTCGCTGGTCTTCCCTGTCCTCAGGCACAACGGCCGAGCATGCAGCCAAACAAAATGCAGAACAAACAGGGAGTGTGTGTGTTTAAGGGGGTGGGGTGTGCAAGAGAGTTGAGATGGAGAAGGATAGAGAGAGGCTGGAGGGAGAGGGGCCATCCTCCAGGGCCCGAACCTGATGCCCACCACTTTCCAGGCCACAGCTTTTCTCATTGCACCGCTTCAAACCCAACACGGCGGTCGGTGAGAGAGCCCACCAAAAGGAGACGGAGACCTGAAAGGCATCGTGCATTTTGAGCCGCCTTTGTTAATTTGCAGGCAGAGTCCAGACACTTCTCCAACTAGAGCAAAGCCTTTGTAGCGCCATTAGTTACCTAACCAGGCAGCGACCTGCCCGCTCCTCCAGTCCACTCAACGCTGCAGGTCTCTGAGTCTTATCAGAGCTGACTGGCTCTCACGTCCGATTCAGCCCTCTGTTTCATCACTGCACTGCCAGGCACATCACTCTCTCCCCCTCCTCTCTTTCCTCTCCTCTCTGGCTGGCTCACATCTCCTTAGGGAGCCTCATGTGCAGAGCTCTAATTACTGGTTTTTTTATGGAAGTGTTGTATGCTTTGGGATGTTCTGACGGTACAGTAGTTTGCGTTAAGGGGGTGGTGGTGGCCTGCCTTCCACTTCCGGTAGTTGTGCTCTTCAGAGAGCAGACCACTCTGGCTCGGATGTACGAACACTGCCAGGTTGTTTCTTAGTCGCAGGAAGTCCGGGAAAAAGAAAAGTTGACTTGACCTACACATTTTTGGAGGCGTCCAGCTGCGAGAGGATTTCTAGCTCAGCAGAAATGGCGAGGAGGTTCAGGGTGTGATGTTGAGGGGGACCTGCTGGTAGTTTGGTACCAAACGACTCGAATGCTATCGCAGCTGGTTGCCTTGCAAATATGAATTGAGTAACATTCAATGCCGACTAGCAAATGATGTGTATTTCCTATTATTCCAATTGTAGCCAATAACTAATTAGATGGTGTATTTGCAATAACACAGATGTTGACACAGTTCAGGGACTACCATAAATCGGTTTTGCCGAAGGTCTTCCACACACGATGCGTTGTAGAGGTAGACACTACCGGAGCATCAGGGCACACACTTCCAGACTCACAAACACTTTTTTATCCCCCAGTTCATAAGGCTTCTCAACCAGCAACATTACCTATGATCATATGGTCACAAAGAACATTGCAATGCTCGGATGACGTTCTATGACGTTCTAATCCCGTTCAATGCGTAATAGCATATAGAGACCGTTCAATCGCAAATCTACCATTCATAGGCACTATTACACTTATATGTATAATATTTAAATACTTCTTTCATATTGTCATTACCCCATTTCCACGCAAAAATGCTGTTAGGTTATATTGTTATGTATATATTATGTTTGTTTAATTTTAATTTTTCATTCTATATATTTTGCTTAATATTTTTTACTTATACCACTTCGTAGATGACTCGTGTCATGTCATAGGAATTTCATTGCTCAGAACGACACTGTTATTTTGGGTTATTTTATTTGACAATAAAGACTATAACTTGACAAATGTTTTGTCAACCTTGTGTTCTTTTTGAAGCCTCCTCTTGCAAGGATGATGACATTGAGCCTTTTCTACAGTAGTTAATGAGATTGGAGAACACCTTGTTAGGCATCTCAAGGGATCATTTCAGATTCTTTGGTTTATTTGGTTGATGTCTATTTTGTGCACTTTGTAATTCAAACCCAGGTTTTCAATGGGATTTAACATCACAGACTGTCTGAACTTGATGCAGCAAGTTCCCCTTCATGCTTAGTTTGTCCTCGCAGGGGCAAACACATTTGTGGCTAAACTCTCCTGATGCTTTGTGAAATTCCTGATGCCAGTGACCGTAACAATGGCCTCCAAACCAGTGGAAGGAAACCAAACCCTTAATATCAAAGATTCAACCTCATATTTTACAGTTGCTATGAGGTTCTTTTCTGCCTAATTACACCAAACCCCACCGCCAATGTGACTGTCCAAAGCGCTTCATTTGAATTTCCTCTGATCCCGTTCCTTTTCAAGTGCCAATGCCATGTAGCAAACTCCATGCACTCCTATTTGTTGGTTACTCAAAGTTTCTTTTTTCTGGCAGCCATTCAGAATTGATAACTGTCATGAAGGTGGTGTGTAATTGTGGATCTGCAAACCAAGCTCTGCAACTCTCCATGTGGGTCCCTTGGATTATGTTTTGCCTGCAAGGCCATCTTGTGTTCTTCCATGTTTTTATGAGAAAGATTTACCACTGTTTGACTCGTTTTGAGCACAATTAAAAAAAGAACATTGCCTGGATTGTGACTGTTTTTGCATTATTATTATTTGCATTACTTTTTGTTGTTTATTTAATGTAGCCATTTTGTTTTCAAAAGGGGATACTTTAAGAAAACATTTTATGAGTACACATGCAATGGTGCCCTCTAAAAGATGAAGACATGAAAATGTCAGCATGATTAATAAGCTTTTTCATCTAGCTCTTTTCATGGTTTTCAACACCCATAAGTTGTCCATCAGAAGTCTAACCAGCACAGAATAACACTGCCCAGTATAGTATAGTAATACATAGTATAGTAATACATATATTGGTGTATACCATCTAACATGAGTAAGGTTCTGTTTACATTGTGTTTTCACAATTTAGAAATTACTTTTTTATACATGATCCCTATACTTGATGGTACCAAAAGTTGACAGTTGTTTCTCATTAGCCATTAGTGTTTTGTTAAATAATTTATAGAACTGCTAGTTTGAGGTTTTTACTGTCAGATTTGCATTTGTCTTTGGAGTCTGCTATTGGTGTCTTTCAACATAACGACCAGTGTCAAGGAAGCTCAAGGAAGCCATTCGAAAAATCAATCCAAACCATAGCCAAGAAGATTTGGAACATAATTTATAAGAAAGAAAATAGATGTTTAGAGCAGAACACATAACTGGAGTAGGTTGTATTGTACATACAGTGGGGAGAACAAGTATTTGATACACTGCCAATTTTGCAGGTTTTCCTACTTACAAAGCATGTAGGGGTCTGTAATTTCTTAGCATAGGTACACTTCATAACTTTTTTTTAAAGTTACTTTCCAATGAGAGAAATAGATAGACAGACTCTTTCGACTTGTGTTTGGTTATTCGCTGATAACACACTATATTTTTTCCACGGCAATGGTTCCCAACCTTTTTTTCGGTGTCAATACCACTTGATTTTGACATGGACTGTCTACCGCTGAAGTACCCACTCGTGCATTTCACCAGTGAGCCTACGGTCTCATGATTCCTTTCAACTACTCCCTGGGAGGCCAAGTATTCCCAGGGTCTTGTTCCTCCTGCTTGGGGACCACCGTTCTGCAAAATAGACAAACATAAAGAACTAGGAGTTTGACTCAACAAGTGTTTATACATTCTGCTCACTGTGAGCAGGGCTTGTTCGGGAGCTCCTATGTTAGCTCCTGTCCTTGTGAAAGCCCAGCCTGGTCACAGAATAACACTGATTAATCGACTGGTTAAGTTGGTCTCATCACAGTTTGGGGACTGAAAGAGAACTGCTGTTCATGCTGCCGTGGCAGGTCTCCTTACTGAACTAATGAATAGCATAACAGAGCGGTGCTCTGGGCCCTTGTCTGCCATGTCAGCCCAGCAGTACGGCGTATGTTATGTCAGGGGTTCTCTGTCAGCAGTCACATGGTGGCAGCTGAGGCGAGGCTGACTGCATGTTTCTATTGTGTCTGCTGCCGCTATTGATTTTCTGACCCTCTCAGTGGATTGAAAGCGGCCTCGCCACAGGTCCCGTGGTGTCAGTCGCCGTCTGGTGACTAGGAGGGCTGTGAAACGGGTCCGGGTAAGCAATCCAATCCTCCGTTTTAAAGCTGCGGCGTCCCACTGAGCCAGGATAGGGATGTAACCGCTGCTTAAGGCAGATAACGAAGAACAGGCGCTTACAAACGAACACCTTTGAGCGGACCGCTAAGCGCTGACTGCATGGCGTAATGAGGGAGGAAAAGGTGTGGATTTAGAGGATTATGTTTTGTGTGTTTATTGCTAAAACTGAAAATATGTGCGATTCGTGAATCTGTGTGAATTACAGAGAGGACGTTGTAATCCCCTGTTACCTCGACCTTCCTCTTTATACAAGAGCGCAAAGTCAGAGAACGAGAGGAACAGGGTAAGAAAAAGCAGCGAGCATCTCGTTTTTTCTGACCCTTTTCAACCTCCTGGGAGAGGCATCGAGTGCTAGAGAGTTTGGCTCTGAACTAACAGCAAAAGGGCAATCTAGTGAAAGCAGCTTTTCCTCTCCTGTGATAAACACTAGGGATGATTACTGGCTGGAAAATCCCTGCATTCTCCTGCGCTCTCCCCAGATGGGCCGCAATCAGACTCTTTCAGAAGCCTAGATATGAATGGCTTTTACTTCCCAGCACGCCACAACCTCAACCTCTGTGCCCTTTATTGGGTTATATGTTACCTTCAACTATACCACTTCCAGGAGCCTTCCTTCCTGGTTCCCTCCTCCTGCTCAGTCGTCTTTGCTCAACTCCTTAGATGAAATAGACTTCATTAGCTGAGCGACTGAAGGGTCAACAATGTTGCCAAATCAATTTATCGTAAGACACTTAATTAGGTTTAGCAATTCATCTATCAAAAGTCTAAAGATAACCATCAAATTACGTAGGAGAATGTGTTTTTTTTCAATTCACTCCCACGCTTACTTCCCCTTTTCTTGTTCTCTCTTTTTCTCTCTCTGTTTCTGAATAAAACAGGTACGTGTGATTATCACCGACGAGAATGACTGTGTTCCAGAGTTTCTGCAGTCCATTTACAGCAAAGAAGGTGTTCCGGAGACGGTAACCACAGCAACGTCTCTGCTACAAGGTGTGTGGATCCATCCCCATGCAATCTCTCCGGCGGAGAAGCCTCACACAAACCTGCACACCTCCTCCCTCCCTCCAACACTCCCGCTTTAATGACCCCCTCACGTCCACGGACAATAGGCTGTTCTTAGGACAAATAGAGCTCCACTTATTCATGGCAGAATAGTCGCATAAACTCAATACTATTCCGAAGCACTCAAGAGGACCGATTTTCCTCACAACGGGCGTTTTAGCGACCTCCTGGCCGACTACTTTCCCTGGGCTACAAATGACTACATGGGGTAGCAGAAATCTCCCTTGCTCACATTTGGGACTATAACCCAATTACTCATCCAAAAATGGATCAGCTCTATTTTAATTCTCAGACTGCTCTGGGGTTTGGGGCTCTCATTCAAATTGTGTACCTTTTTATATCCCCTCTGTCAGTTCCTAAAATATGATGTCTTTGGCTTGAGGTACGTATGAGAGAACACGTCGTCACCCAAACATGACAATAAGTTGGAATACTACGCTGTTACAGCAACCATAGTTCTAGGTGAACGTTAATAGACCTGATCTAAGCTGCCACTTCTTACTGTTCTGATCCCAACGGAGGGAAGAGACACAAGCACCGTCACCTTGGAGCGATCTGCAGCTGTGCCATCGATAAAATAGTTTGAGGCCGGACGCCTTTCGTTGTGGCCACAATCACGTCTAGGAACAGGGCTTCTCTACCTATCCTCGGCTTCAAAAGCAATTCATCGTTTTAGTCTAACACAACATCGTATTTGGAATAGCAGTTTAACAGGTTTCTAATCAATAAGGATGACAATTCTTACAAAGGCTTATTGGTGTTCACAATACAAATGTAAACATCAATCATGAAGATAATCAAAGTAGTACATGAGTACCTATTTTTTTAAACACGAGCGCACATCCTATATCGTGTTGGCAAGTGAGGCGAGGGCAGGCGACACTTTGAAACCCACGAAACATGTGGACATGTTTTAAAAAACAACAACCTGCTGCCTTCTTTTCGACGAAAAGACGAAGCACCCCCCCCCCCCCCACCCCCCAACCACGCTGACGAGCTGTCACTTTTCCGGCAGACTTTAAACTCTGAGACATAAATGCTGCGAGGCCACGCTGAGCCAGGTGTGTTTGATACAGGAGCCCACAGCCGGTGCGGGGTGCTCTACAGGTGGCACCTAGTCACCGGCAGACGCGGGTTACACCACAATTATCCCCGTCTGAAACATGACAGGACCTTGCCGCGGGACATAGCGTTTAGAGAGCCAGGAGCAGCAGGGTTAATGCAGGCTTTCCAGGGACCGTGCCAGCACCACACTGGGGTCTGGTCTATGGGCACGTCCAGGAGACTTCCAGTAAAGAGCACGGATGTTCATTTGCCCCTCTATGTCGGGTTGTGTTTAAGAGGTCGAGATTAGGCACTTGTCTTTGGGATTATCGGTGTCCGAACAGCAGATTGGGATCACGGCACAGAGAGAGTGTACAACTGGGCAGCGATTTAAAGGGTCGTCCCGGGCCAGAACAACAACCTCCAGGATTGGCTGGAGTGGATCTGGAGGATTAGACGTACATGGATTTAGGCGTTCAGAGTGGTTTTTGAAGTAGAAGTAGGGGACGTGGTAAACAGCAACACACAACATAATTTATTAATCTATGTTTACTACCGCTTTGTGCTCTGGTGAAGGCTAAGATACCAGATGGGAGGTCGTTTTATTAGATTCTCCAAATCATTTGGCCAAGGACATCACTACCAAAGTGCTGGGGCTCAGGCCAAGAGTGGGATGTTGTCTTGCAGTGGCAGCTAGCCCAAGAATCTGTTCAAGCCTCGCTGGCTCAGTATTGATGGGTATTCAAATGACTATCATTGCTCAGTCGGCAAGGGCATACTTAGGAGATGAATATTGACTTTTAATGAATGAAGTTCTGCATAGTATATGGGCATGTGTCAACAGGGATTGTGCTCCTATTTGACAGTGTTATTGGCGATATTCAAATTGGCCAAACTAGGTTTCTTTGGATAATGTTTTACCACAGGATTCTGTGGGGTACAGAGTATACTGAATGCAATGCAAGGAGAATGGCTGAACGCTGAAGTTCACGACGAAACGGACTAGTTAGCGGAAAATATGCTTATTCTAGTCCCAGATGGAGGCCTCTGTTTTAGCAAGGCAATCATTCTGACTATATTCCCGATACTGCACCTTTATAACACATAAGCCTAACATAAGTGAGGAAATGCTTGCTTTTGCCTGTCCTGCAGTTTGATGCAATACAAAAATAAGTGCAACATGCATAAAAAATGTTTACTGGTCAAGCCTCAAGACTACAATATAAAAAGAAAATCTTGAGCCTGAAAGGATTATTTTGCAGTCCCCATAGGTGAGCCTTATGAAATTGAGGCCTATTTAGTTACTGGTGTAAAACATTCTGGATCCAAGTAAAACCCAAGCAGAAAACTAAAGCATTCTTATGGCACATTTATTGAACAGAGGGATGAATTTCTGCAAGTTTGTAATCTCCGTCTTGTTCTTAAATTACGAATAAAAGTCACCGATCAGACAGGAACTCCCTTGACTTTTATTTCGGACACCAACTGATTTATTTTGACAGCCAAACGGGTTTGACAGCCGAAGAAGCTGTTTGTCGGCCATTTTGTTTTCTGAGTGTAGTGTGTTCCTACGTTAGCGCTGGCTAAATGATGTAGCAACGTCTCTCCCCCAGTTTCTGCCAGTGACTGTGACTCCGACCTGAATGCTGAGCTGACCTACTACACCCTGAGCCCAGACTTCAGCATCTCTCCCCACGGGACCATCTTCCCGGCAGGCCAGCTGGACTTCGAGAGGCCCAACCACCTCTATGAGTTTGTGGTGATGGCCGTGGACAAAGGAGACGTTCCCCGTACCGGCACGGCCACGGTACGCGTCCGCATGGCCAACGTCAACGACGAGGCTCCCGACTTCTCCCAGCACGTGTAAGTTCCCCACGAAAATGTGTGAAGACCCATTATTTTTCCTCTTTGCAATGGTGACATTATTTAATCCAAGGCTGCAGAAAGCGTTCATTGTGAACACACGTCTGTGATTGATTTAAAAATGTAAATAAAAGTAATGAAAAGGTATACCAAATATTTATTACTATCACAGCCCTCATGCCTGTATAATCATATATTCGGTTTACAGCACTGTTAGTTGACTCAGTTGTGTCAGCTTTAGGGCTGGGGGTTGGTGTGAATGCAGTCAGGCACCCGAGGATTAGAGTTGGCCATCACTCTTCTCCTGTCTCTACAGCTAGCTACTCCCACAATCCATTGCATCTAGCTTCCCAGAATCCCATGTGGCTGCAGTTTTTTTAGCTGCTACAGACACAAACAAAATAGTAGGAGCTTGAAGAAAGAGAAAATGGGATTTCAACATCTCTATCTCTCCTGCTGCTCTCGGACATGTTTTTGCCCGGTATTAGCTCATCCACACATTCTTCTGTATAATGCTGCATTACTGTGTGGTTCCGGGCCAATCTGTTGTGATGCGTTTAGCTGTTGTTTTTTTCCCTGTGGCGTCGCTCCGGCCCGTGGCTCTTTAAATTGGACGATTTTCTGGCAGCTAGTTCTGCAAATTGGTGAGGCAGGTTCAATCAGCCATGCCTTCAGTTGTGGACAGAACAACACCAGTGTCAGGAAAATGTGTTTGTGTGTGTGTGTGTGTGCGTGTGTGTGTGTTGGTGTGTGCTGATGTATGCAGAAGACAGTTTTTAGAGAGGGAAAGAGCTCACATGATTTTTTCGAAAGAAGGCATTTTTGAAGGCTTTTTTAACCCTCTACAGTCTTTGGGTTCCGCCTGGCAGAACCTTGACCTTTTGACCTCTCAGGAGGTCATCCTTTGTTTTCGAATGATGTCCTTTACATTTAAAACCCATAACTTGAAGAAGGATGAATAGTTAACATTGTTTGAGAAGACTTAATGAGTTTATTAGTAACAATGTGTGAAGAGAATACAAAAACCGTATGTTGACATGTAGTTGCTGTTATTGAGGAGCTAAAAGTATTCTCCAATAGGTAAAGCTGATTATGTCACATATGGACATCACCAGGGGTTCAGAACCACAAAACGTTTTTTATTGTTTGAACATGTAACATAATATACAAGTAATCTGCATTATTGCTTCTGAAAATTGTACAATATCAACCACAATTTAAAATTTTAGAGCCCTATATCAGTGGGATGGATCATTTAATCCTAAAATCAAAAGTGAGATTAAATCTGATCATATCAGATTAACCCCTAAAAAAATTTATAGTTTTTTCTATGCAATCATGAAAAACAGTGTTTTGTGGTCAAGATTTGGAAGGTTTATGCTTTACAGAAATATACAAACGATATGTCATTCTTTGCAGCTGACTGTCCCCTACATCGTGAAAAAAATATCTTTAAGCAATCTGGAGATATGAATAGAAATGTAGTCGCAATGATTTTGATGCAAATTTGCGTCAACCGACTTTGTTAAGGGATGAAGAGGGAGCGAAGTGGTACGGACAGAGTGAGAGGGTCAGAGATGGCGTTGTAGAGGGAGGTTCAGCCGCTTGGGTCATTAAGAGCCTAATATGTGTGTGGGGGAAGGGTGTGGCCAGACGATTGCGCGGAGAAGGCGTGCTCGTAGCGGCTTGGACGAACGAGGCGTTGAGGGGAGGCTAACAGCGTTCAGCGTGACGGGACTAGGGCTGTGGTTGTGTGTTCACCATGGAGCCGCTGCTACTGTTTTGTGGTAGGAATGGATTTCCTGTCAACAGGGGCATGTCCTCCCCCTGTGCTCCACCCCCCTTCTGCAGACGTCCACGGCGTGGAGAGCAGAGAGACACTCTCCTACTGTACCGTGCAAGGAAGCACGGTGTCCGCCAGTAATTGAGTAACTTTGTGATGGCCGGTTCTGTCGGTCTCTGTTGAATCAGCTAGTTTCATTTCTCTCTCTCACTTTTCTCTCTCCCTTTCTGCTCTCTACATTTTCTCTCTCCCTTTCTATCTTCCTCTCTTCTCTCTCCCTCTTTTTTCTCTCCATTTCTTCTCTCTCCCCCTTTTCTCTCTCCATTTTCTCTCTCCCTATTCTCTCTCCCTCTTTTCTCTCTCTCTTTATTTCATCTCTCTCTGCCCGTAATTGCTGAAAAAAAACCTCTCATCACCCAAACTGAAACTTTTCAGTAAAACTGCCATGTTTTCTCATTAACGAATGAACGAGAAAACGTCATAATGTACAAGAGTCCTGAAACATTCAGATTCCATCCAGGAGAGTTACTGCTTGCAACCCATGCAGTACTAAAGTACAAATTGGCAGAAACAGAGTTACGCAACTTCATCTGTCACTGACAGGACGCCGGCGAAACAAACACAATTATTCCTGTCACTCGGCCCAGTATACTCTTAGTGGATCATTACAAGGGTTATTTGCTGGCAGGGTGTGACCTGAGTGATGAGTGAGTTGGATGGGCAGAGAGGTATTTAGGAATGTACTCGCAGAGCCCCGGCAATCTGTTGACATTACGGGAGACGCCGAGATGCTAATGAGCACAAACAACGAGCCAGTCTCAGCCTCGAACGCGGCGCGCTTCGTTTTGTCAGTCGTTAATACGTAATAGACGCGCAGGGCAAGTTGGCTAATTATATCGCAGCTTATGTCAGTCTTTGTGTAGAGGAACGGGGTTAAGGGTGGAATAGCGTCCGTTTGGAGGAGGTCGGAATGGCTGGCAGTCGGGAGTTTCAGTTTAAATGAGACGGAAGGGGGGGGGGGGGGTGCACCTGTGAGGGGAATAGCCAACCAGTGACTGTCCCTCTACCCGGCCAGGCTGGGGGCTGTCTGTCCCGCGTCCAACCAGCCCGACTCCCCTGGGTGGTTTCCATGGCGACAGGTGGGAGCAGGGGAGCGGCCCGTCGTTGACTGGCTCCCCTGGAGCGGCATGGGCAGGAGCTTGCGGCGGGTCCACTCTTACCTCTTTAAAGCGAATGAAGTGAAAAATGAGGCCTTTCGAATGGTGTGTGTGTGTGTGTGTGTGTGGACCCTTGCGTTTGTACGCCTGTGTTAACTCTTCGCGGAAGGCTAAGGGCTTTTGGGGTTGCTGACAGATTACAGGTCACAGTTGTCAGCTGTATCGTGGCAGTGGGCGTTAAAACAGATTGGGGGGAGGGGGGGGTAGGAGGCGTCTCCAAGCGGGTTTATAAATCAGAGGCATGAAACGCTTGTCAGCTTGCCTCTGTTACCCATCAATCAGCTGTCTGGGAAGAAGACATGACAGCGACCCTCTCCTCACCTCTTTCTCGATCTCAGCTGCTGTCTGAATCTCTGTCTGAATCTCTGTTGCTGTCTGAATCTCTGTCTGAATCTCTGTTGCTGTCTGAATCTCTGGCTGAATCTCTGTTGCTGTCTGAATCTCTGTCTGATTCTTTGTTGCTCACTGAATCTCTGTCTGAATCTCTGCTGCTCTCTGGATCTCTGTCAGAATCTCTGTCTGAATGTGTGTCGCTCTCTGAATCTCTGGCTGAATCTCTGTTGCTGTCTGAATCTCTGTCTGATTCTTTGTTGCTCACTGAATCTCTGTCTGAATCTCTGCTGCTCTCTGGATCTCTGTCAGAATCTCTGTCTGAATGTGTGTCGCTCTCTGAATCTCTGTCTGAATCTCTGTAGCTGTCTAAATAGAATTTCTTTCTGAATTGCTGTCATTCTGAATCTCTGTCAGTCTGATTCTCTGTCATTCGGAATCTATGTCACTGTCTGAATCTGTCACTCTAAAGCTCTGTTGATCTTAGATTCTCTTTTCATGAACTTCACTCTATTTCTAAGCTAATTTGACATTATTGCGAATCAATGAAGGTTGTATTTCTTTTTTGTTGTTCTACTTGATTTGCCTTCATTTGTTCTAATTGAAACACCTATGTCTTCTTCATTAGTTATCAAGATTGTTGTTCTATATTGTCATGCCTGCATATCCACTGAAAGAAAATGATACCGAGGTCAGCTCAAGATAATGACGGAGCCCTAATCAAGTCAAATCAAGCAAATTACCCAGGGGCATTGGTTCCCATGGAAATAGAAAGTGCATTGCGCTCTTTTGTAAACAACTTACCGGGAACTGATCACTCAATACATGACAGTATTCGGATAATCAATAAATCAATCAAATGTATTTATAAAGCCCTTTCTACATCTGCAGTTGTCTCAAAGAGCTTTTACAAAAACACCCAACCTGAAACCCTAGAGAGTAAGCAACAACAGTTTTCAAGCAAAGTGGCTAGGAAAAACTCCCTAAAGAGGCCAAAATGTAGAAAGCAACCTAGGCTTTGAGGGGTGACCAGTCCTCTTCTGGCTATAGTTGTAATAATTAATAAACGCATGTGGGCTGTGTCCAAAGTCTATGAAACCTAATCCAGGTCAGAAGCATGACCAGATGGACAAGTACAGAGACAACCCAGGGGGTGCTGAACGGTCAGCAGAGTGGCAGCTGGAATTGCAGCAATGAGTCCTTCGAGCTTGGTACTCTGGAGGAATGGGCCAAAGCAAGGAACATTTTAAAGGAGCGCATTCCTTATTTTTACAAGGATTAATAAGGGTGGAGAAGAAGAACTGACCCTACTTCCCCTCGCACTATAATATAACAGCGTAAAACCTTGGGGCTGAGACTGTGGGGTCCAGTGACCCTGTGGCCCTATAACGAGAGGGGCCCCGACAAGGGCCCAACAGGTAGGAAGTCAATCCACCTATATTGCCAAGCATTAACCAAAGGGTCACCAACTAATCGTAACTACCTTGAACAAGGGCCGAATATTGCTAGCAGAGTTCACTCCAATTGCTCGAGGGACTGAGAGACAACAGCTAGCCAGTGACTAAGCCCTTGAATGACATTGGTGCCAGGGCATCCCAGGGGAGATGAGAGCCCACCCAAGATGTGGTCAATACTTTTTCCCTGTGTCATTTCACATTATTACACATCACTTAATTTCTGAATGTATTTGTCTTGGTTTCTTTGTGTCTATGGATGACCAACGTCTGCTGAAAACTATATATAAACAGCACCTTTGGAAATATATTTACTGAGAAGAATTGTGACAATACTTATTTCACCCGTTGTATATATACATATATATATATATATATATATATATACACACGTATAACGTATACACACAGTTCCAGACAAAAGTTGGAATAAACCAAATCTTTATATTCACCGAAACATAAGCTAGGCCTCAGTAAAAATTCAAAAAAAGGCAGATGATTTTCAGGACATTTTAACGGTGATGTAGTCAGTCATTTAGAGCGTGGCCCTCCAGGACCTCTTTGAAGCCCACATGTAACCCGGCCGGAGCAAAATGAGTTTGACGTCCCTGACCCAGACCAATCATATCATACACAAACGCTACTCAGTTTTTTCCGCTGGCAGATATTTTGAAAGTGATTAAAATGTGACATGTCTGCAGGCTGGTGTTATTTGCTCATTTTCACCATCACACTCATGGTCATCCCCACGGACTCCCTGTGACTTTTACCATCTATCTCTCTGTCGACAGATACCGGACCTTTGTCTCAGAGGATGCCGGGCCCAACACGCTCGTTGCCACGGTCCTTGCCAAGGACCCAGATGGCGATGGAATCACCTACAAAATCACCACAGGCAACGATGAGGGGAACTTTGTTATTGACAGCCAGAAAGGTGAGACATTGTTTACTTTGCTCCCTTCTTTCCCCCTGTGAGTTATACAATCCCCCCATCACGTTTTGGAAACGGTGCACTACTAGATGCCTGGAAATAAATAGTCATAAATATTTTATCTGTCGTATTGATTGAGGCTGATTTTGTCATTACAAATGTCATCAAATGTTTTCTCAACCCGAGTAAGCCATTTGCCCACTGAGGAAGCAATTTGAAATGGAAAACGTGTTAAAGGTGAATACTAATTTCAAAGCCTTCCCACCCTGGGACAATTGCACCATCATATCTGCATACCATATTAAAGGGTAACAAGATGTCTTTTTACCAATTCAGTTACTCTGGAACATTATGGTGCAATTTTCTGTTTGATTTTTTACTGATAGTAGCTGTCAGCAGATAGAGTAGAAGATTTCTAGACCATAAAAAAAAATTAAACCCATTTTTACACACGGGGAAGGAAAACAATACACTACTGGTCTAGATTACTTCGATCGCTAAAAAGGTCGTAGAAGCATTTTCTTTTCCAAAACGACTATGTTGCGTTTCCACGCATAGCTGTTGATTTAAACATGTTGTCACGCAAGTTTGCAGAGCCCGATGACACGCCGTTGCTGCTCGTAGCCATGTAGCTGTCAGGCTGAGCATTAGTGTACGCATCCAGCTGCCGCTGCCTGATGAGTTTACGCTGTTACTGGACCATCCATCTCTCTCTCACTCTTCCACAAACCGCCAGAGCCAGTTAACCCTTGAATACCTTCCATCATTAAACGGCTAGTTTGCTCAAAGTCCTTCGTTTCGAACTATTCCCAAATTATACTTATTTGGTTCCCACGTACCCATGTGGCTCTCATTAAGTTTCGTTGTGACGGATATTCCATGCCCCCCCCCCCCCCCCACCCATCTCATCTCGCTCCCTTTTAGAGATCAAAGTGTTTTATTTCTAATTCTCCACGGACCGTCAAATCTCCTCTACTTTCCCGAAAATGCCCTCAATCATTCATGGATTTTTTTTTCATCTCCGGGACAGATGGCCGTCTGCGAGCGCTATGATAATTCAACCGTAATTCAACGTATAATATGTTTTTCCAGAGATTTAATGCCGTTTTAAGGATTCAAGGAGCAAAGTCAATAAGATGATCCCTCTCTTTGTATTGAAGACATAAATACAAAGCCCCTGCGTTCTCGCCATGTTGGAAGTATTTACAGAGACACCAGGCAAAATGTTTACGCCAATAAAAAGATAGATCATTTCTACGGCCATTGTGAACACATTTCCTTTTTCTTTTTTGATTGCGACGTTTACTTCTTGCCTTTTCCCCTCCATCTTCAGAGAGCCTGTATTGAAGAGATGGTGCATTTCATGCTGATTGTGGCACACATGAATAAAGGAATGTCATTGGTGTATGAGTAGTTCATCATGCTGTCTGCCCCTCAGTCATTGTTACTAGTTTAGTCTGAGTTTTGTGGTGCTTGTGATGTGAAGTTTATATAACATCCCCCATCGCCTCGCCCCACACCCAGGAACCATTCTCCCTGGGGGCAAAAGCACTCGTCTCTCTCGCTGTCTCGCTGCCTTTCACAGCGTCCCACATTTTTCGAGGCAGACGATGATACGAGGTGGCGTTGAGAGAGGGCCATTGCCCCCCCCCTTCCATCATACAATGCAACGCGTGTTCAGTGACCCCCCCCACCCCCCCCCTCCCCAGAGAAACATCTTCTCCATCTTTGATGCGCGTTGATATGCTCTGGCCCCCGCACACCAAGCAGGTTCAGCAGGGTGACCAAGGCAGACATTTCTGTCCATGCCTGCGCACAGACACGCACACACACTCTAGCACAGGCATACATATAGACACACACATTCTAGCACAGGCATACATATAGACACACACACTCTAGCACAGGCATACATATAGACACACACACTCTAGCACAGGCATACATATAGACACACACACTCTAGCACAGGCATACATATAGACACACACACTCTAGCACAGGCATACATATAGACACACACACTCCAGCACAGGCATACATATAGACACACACACTCTAGCACAGGC
>JACXGK010006761.1:0-21781 GCA_016801125.1 Novumbra hubbsi | reverse complement strand
CTGGCGTCTGGCACTAATCTGCCGAAGAGGATGCATCACAAGGGGATCGTCTTCATAGTCGTAGTCACTCTGATACAGCCAACCCTGTTATCCTTCAGCCAAGACATTATGTCTGGCCGAGCTCCGGAGCAGAGAGCCTTTTTAATATGTATATCCTAAAATGGGCTTCATTGAAAACGATCGGAATTTCCTTCATTGTGTTTAATGTCAACTTTTTTATTTTTAAACACTAAACAGAATTAGGAGCGTTGACATCTGCAAACACACAAGCTGTCTGCGATGTTCCCGGTACAGTACAGTTGACACTGCAAAGAGTACACTTTAGTACACGTAACCAACTCCAGGCGCTGGTAAAGACGTTCCATGTCCGTTTTAGACATGGAACGTTCTGCTTACTTGCAGTTTGATAAGATGTTGGGGTGGCTGGTGATCACAGACAATGCCATAGACTAAGAAGGCTGGATGTGGAGTTCTTAAACTGATATGGTTAAACATAGCTTGCAGTCAAGTGGCCGTGTGGGAACCCCTACATTTTGCAGAAAATGTAGAGAAGTGAACATTCAATTACCTGGCTACAGCTCTGTTAGACATTCCGGCAGCCAGGACGGCAATTGCATATTCTCCCGAAATCCGGCCCATCTGTGGCATTGTGTTGTGACAAGACCACACATTTGGATTCCTTTTGTTGTCTCCGGCACAATGAGCAGCTGAGTAATGTTATTTAGTCGGCTTCTTGAAATGACAGACCTGTCTTGTGGACGGATTATCTAGGCAAACACAGAATGTAAAGAAATGTGTGCGCAAAATTTGACTACATGGCCATTAACCACTGTTCAGAACGACTGGAACACACTCAACTTTCAAGATGGAAATGGACTTTCAGTAACAATAGTGTAAGTACAGATGACCAATTAATAACAAATCTACTGTCATCCCTAGAAACCCCTCGCAGAAGTTGAATGCAGATGTAACTTCTACTAGAAATCCCTCACAGAGATAGAATGCAGATGTAACTTCTACTAGAAATCCCTCACAGAGATAGAATGCAGATTTAACTTCTACTAGAAATCCCTCACAGAGATAGAATGCAGATGTAACTTCTACTAGAAATCCCTCACAGAGATAGAATGCAGATTTAACTTCTACTAGAAATCCCTCACAGAGATAGAATGCAGATTTAACTTCTACTAGAAATCCCACACAGAGATAGAATGCAGTTGGGACTTTTGTCTTAATGTAGGAACAAACTTGAAGGAAACTGTTTTCGTACTGTTGCACTGAACAGAACAATTGGAATATTCCACAGTGTGCTGGTATCTACCTTTTCCTTTCTTCATGACTTTTTGTACCAGGCCGACTTCAAAGAACAGGATGTTCACTCTATTTCTTAACTGTACTGTCAAGTATACCATTCTGCAGTAAAGCTGCCACTGAAAGGTCTCACTAAACACTAGGTTGCCTGACTACTTTCAGTTTAAATGGGCTGTTCATTATACACACACAGTTCTTTCCCTATTGTATTTATGGCAAATGCAAAATATACATTGTCTCCCCTTGTATCGATGTATGCGTTCTAAATGTCAATGGATGCATTCTAAATGACACCCTTTTCCCTGGTCAAAAGTAGTGCACTATGTCAGGCGTAGGTTAATGTTTGTTACGCCGTCATGCTGGAGAGATCTGAGCTCCCATTCATGTTTCCTGTAAAGAGCGTTGTCTTACCAATAAGTGCTGAGACATATTTCAAAAGACATCAAGGGCATTGGCAGCTGGTCATGATAAAGACTGTTTTATATTTCATGAAACAGAGCAGGAGAGAGACTGATGTAATGACACCATATACAGTTATTTCAGGACACAATAGCTGACTCATGAAGGCATATAAATGCAATTCCAAATGATCTGCTCTATAAGTTGAAACAGAGAGCGAGAGAATGTCAGAGGAAAGTGAGGTGGAAATGTCTGATATAATTGACTGGCCAAATAAGTGGCACAGGTAATTTCTCCTGAAATCTGGTGGTTTCCGTATTCAGTGTGTTGCCTATTTCCTCTCTACAAAGACTGTGTCTGCAGCCACAACTCACAGCTCCTTCTCCAGACCACACTCATCTCCTTCCCCACACAACAGACAGCTCCATCTACACACCACACACAGCTCCCTCTCCACTACACCATATCCATTTTGGAGTCCACTCAGAAATGTTCCTTCTGCCCTGAAGAAAGACATTTATCAGATTGGCGGAAAAGATGGAACTCAAATATAAAGCCTCTTAAGTTTGAAATGTATAAATCATTTTAGTTTACAGTGTGTAAAAGAGGGGTTATGTTAGGACAAGGGTTAGGAGTGAACATTAGGATTCAGATTAGGTACAAGCAGTAACCTTGGTTGAATGTCCTCTCTGCACAGTGAGGCCATTTAAAATGCAAGCTCTGCCCTCTCCAGAGAGACAAGCAATCACATTAATATCTGCCTTAAGGGCAGATCTTCCTCCAGTATGTTTGTGCAAGTAAAATTATTGGGTGTGTCCGGTATGGAAAGCCTCAGAGTTGCATGGCTCTCTCCACGGGCCGACCAATTCTGCAAACGTTCTTACTAATTGGTCTTTGATGAATCAAATCTTACAACATGATAGCTTTTCCCGAGCCCATCCGATTGGTCCGAAGGCCAATTACCGAAAAATATCTGAATCGGTCGGCCTGTGTCAATGTAGCCTCTGAGGCAGCACACACACTTCTTGAGCCTGAGGATGTCCCAATATGTCCACACACAATACTACACACGCGCAGATGTCCTAACACAGGCACAGTATCTTCTGTTTCATGATGAACAAGCCTCGACCCCCGGTTTTTCACTTAGACAGGCAGATGCCAAACAGAAGCCCTGAGACGAGGGTGCCATTTCTCCCACAGAGCAGGTTCAGCCTTATTGGTCTAATTGCACCGGCAGGGAGGCCTAATAGAATAATTATCCCGCGTGATGATGATGACGACGATGGTGATGTTGCAGAGGCACAGGTGTGCGCGGGCCAATCAGAACAACTATACACCTGGCGGCGTGGAAACCTGCGTGGAACCTGCGAGCCCTTTCACCCAAATCTCAGTGATTGTATAGAGATCTGTCTGCTTGCCTTCCATCTAGGCTGTTATTTGTGTCAGCTCTATTCAGGGAAGTCCTATGTATCGTTCTGAGTGAATCACCCCCCGGTTAATGCCCCCCCCTCCCCACTACCCACGCCACCATCATTTTAAAGTGGAAGTGTAGGAAATATTTGGCGGAGATGTCGATCAATGAGATTCCAACCTCCATTTGGCCATTGAAAAAAACGGCAGGGTGTTTGTTGAATTTTTAAATCGGTCATCACCGGACTCAAGAGCACAAAAACAGGTACAGTGGAAATACATTGGTGGATATTTTGTTAATGTAACCATTTAACTGCGTTTCATCTGGGCACGTCTTTCGAATGACTTGGAATGCTATTGAGATTCTAATAAATATAAACTGTGCACGTGATTAATGTGGTTTAAGATTATGGTGTATATTAATGGTGATGCTCACCACAGACTTGCCACCATTACGCTACACACACACACAACCGTTCAAAAGGGGTCACTTAGATATTTCCTTGTTTTTATATGAAAAGCAAATTTTGTCCAATGAAATAACATTAAATTGATCAGAAATACAGTGTAGAGATTTTAAATGGTGTAAATGACTCTTTGTACTATATTTAATGGAATATATATATAAATAGGCCCATTATCACTAGTCTTGACATCAACAGTAAAGAGGTGACTCTGGGATGGATGCTGGTCTCCTAGGCAGAGTCTGTCCAGTGTCTGTGTTATTATACTTTTCTTTGTAGACTGTGCTATAGATATTTCTTTGTAACTCAGCATAGAATGTAGCTTATGTGTGGCTTGAGAACTGATAAAACTGACCCCAACATCATGACAACATCATAAAGGGGTTCAAATGTAACTTTAAATGTCAGTGATGACGTTTTTTAAGCAGTGTGTCTTTCAAACATAGATTCAATGTTGCCGTACATTGTCAAATTATGTTAAAACGAAGTTGATTCAATCGGTTTGTGCCCAGTGGACCTTCTATTTACTGGTGGGACTTTGCCTCAGGTCAGTGATTCACAGCAACGTTCTTGTCTGGTGGATGGGCACTCGGAAATGACAGAAATGTTGTTTACAGTATGTCTGAATGGTTAGAAATCACAATTCACATTCAATTTTATTTGCCGTATAATACAGGAAAATATACACAACACAATGAAATGCTTGTCCAACCATTTCCCTGAAGTGGCTCCCTTGAGTTGTCTGGACATGGCCACTGTCACGTCGAGAAAAAAATAACATCCGCTTCAAACTCTGCTTTTATTTTTCTCTCAGTATTCAATCTCCTTCCAATTTCACTCACTCTCCTGAATTCAGCTCAGGAACGCAGCGCCGTGGGAAGAGTTTCATCAAGGCTGCAGAGGTTACCAATTCCTTGTTATAGTTGCTGAGTCTAATGCATCTAATTCCGTGGAGAGCGAGGCCCACGGTCCTCCGCGCGCAGGTGTCAAGGCATTACGCGACAGATTGAACACATCTCCCCGTTGTAATATTCAACGGCGTGATGAGAGTTGTTTAGGGCGCGGGTTGTTTCATACGGGCGAGTCGGCGGATATCAGTGCTGAGTCTTTCACAAGAGGAGGTTTTGCGGTACAGATACGCTACAGTACGTCACGTCACAGGGAAGAGAGTGACTCACACGCATGCAGTGAAAACCGTACTGCACTGCGTTCAACCCGGTGTGGACAGATGTAGTTAAAGGCTCATTGGGTATCATTCGACACACGGTTTAATCAGGAGGCGCGTGCAGCACAATGAATGCTAACTGTAGACCGTAGATGTCAGCTGATGTAAAAAAAGTTACACGTCTCATTCATTATTTAGAAGCAGAGAGTGTTTCTCTCTCACCATTACCACCTTCTTCTGTGATTTGTTTCTGGGTGCATTGATTATTCATAGTTTTCGCTTGCTATTAGTTTGCATGGCAATTGTTCTTTATTCTGTATTTCAAAAATGAGTTAATCGTTTATTTTTAAGGTAGACACAGTTACTTAGGGGAGAAGAAATGAAACGATCTAAACTGCTGTCAACATTTTAAATGATATATAGCCTGATATAATCGTCTAACTGTGTTTATAGGTGTATCTAGTGAAATGTGTGTGCATGTGTGTTTAAGGTCACCACAAGCACACAACGAATGATGTTTCACTAACTAGTTGTAGTAGAGAAACGCCTCACTGCTTTGACTTGCCAGACTGCACCCAAGCAGTGGAGGTTGGGTCATGCCATGTAAATGATGTCATCACCCCTGACTCAGGACCCGGGCATCTTGGGATGTGCCTGTCACCACAAGATTGATCTTATTCAGTCAGAGGGAGTGTGTACCGCAGTCCCTGCCCACGTATGGAGTGGTACCGCAGTCCCTGCCCACGTATGGAGTGGTCTGTGTGTTTCCAGCGCCTTTGCATTCCCACTGGGCTGTTCTTCGGCCCAAACCATCTGGTGGATGCAGTTGATATGTCCCTTAGCCACAATTGTGTGTGTGTGTGTACAGGACTTACTCCTGTTCTCCCCCAGTTGACTCTCAAAGGTCATATACAGAACCATGATGCATTTCCAACCACTCAACGCGGCACATACATCAAACAAAATGTCAGTAGCACGTCGGCCATTTTGAGCTGTTGTAACCGTGGTGGGGTCTTTGCCATGGTACCAAGCTGTTGTCCATTTTTCGAGTGAGTTCTCCCGCGCTATTGACAATGTCCAGAATTAGCACCATAAAGAGCAACTTTGGTATTGTTTTGGCGGTCTTGCTGCTTCTGGTTTATAGGACAGGGATATATGGCTCATTCCTACTATGTGGTGACTTTTGGACCTAAATGTTTTTTTGGTGTGTTCCTTATGCTTTTAGAACAAAGATCCCATTGCACTGTCAAACTTGCGTTGTGAATAGGAGCTTATTAACTAAAGCATAACTATTACAAATGAACGGTGTAGAAAGATATTTCAATGACAAATATATATATATATATATATATATATAATGTAGAATATATATCTCCACCATTTTCCACAAAAGGAATGGAATATTTTCCAGGGACAAGAAAGTCGGAATGACCCATAGGGCCTCTTCTCAGCCGGATTGCGGTGTTCTGTTTGAGAGCATGTTGCCAACTAGGCAGAACTTTTGGTAAACAAGAATGATTGTCGTTCTTGGGGAGTAAAGCAACATGTCCTGTCAACGCGTCTTCATGCGAATAGTTGCCAGACCAAGGAGAGGTGAAACGGTGTTTTGGTGCCTTTACTGATCGGCTAAGAGGCCGCTGCCAACTGAGTGGAGGTAGCTTTTTGGCTCGAACTGCATTATCATTTTCCAGAAGGACAAAGACATCATGTCGGCAGACATCTGATCCCCGAAACCCGCCGAGGGAGCTGAGAGCGGAGGGTTAAAAGCCTGGCAGCTTGGTCCTGAGTATTTTTAGCCAGATGCCGTGTGGGTCCCTTTCCTACAGTCGCGAGGATCAAAAATCCCCTCAAGGATAGCGACACAGAGTGTGATGAAACGGTTATTTCCCGCTTATGGGTGAGATTCAGGGTAACGGGTACACCGTCAGTTTAGGGGTCAGAGGTACGAGATGAGGGGTTAAAGACACACACATTTGGAGTAACTGTTTGGGTCCCTGGAACGGTGAACCTTAATGAGTGTCGAGGCAGTGTGAAAGAGCCCAATGCCGCTAAGGAATAACCTGCATTTTTCTCTGGAGACACTTCATTTATTAATGCGCCAACAACGGCTGCCAGCTACAGAAAAACCCAGGGACCCGTCCAGTGTGTCCGAAGAGACCTTTAGCTCATCGTACTTCACTTCGTCCGGTTTCTTATCTCTATCTCTGCATTGTTTCCCCTGTTCTCCACGCCCTCCTTTCTTCCCCATTTGCTCCTCTTAAGAATCTCAACTCTCTTCAATCGACCACTTTCAACCGAACGCAGAGGCTAATGTGAGCCGTCATGCATATCTTCACTAATATATCTTCAGTTCATTAATATCTGATCAAGCCCTCCAATAGATACAGTGAGTCGAGAGCCTTGAATTTTGCCCAAGCCTGGAGTTCTATGTCAATGTGTGAACAGGAGTGAGGAGGCAGCAATGTTTGTGCCGCAATGTTAAGCGAAGACACTGTTCATCCGTGCTCAATGGGATGTGATCACACTTGGATGAAACTGACCGAAAGAGGAGCAAAGAGGAGTGGATACGAGGTCTAGGGGAGACCCGTCTGTGGAGGAACGTTGGATGATGTGCTGTCTTCCCCTGGCTGAGTCTGTCAGAGCCAGAGAAGCACATCTGGTGCCTCCCCGTGAAGCCTGAGGGGAGAACTGTGTGGCTGCTGTCACCTCCCTGCCTCAACCCAACCGTGGACGGAAAGCACACAAGATACAGAGGGAGACGCAGAGAGGAAAATACAGAGAGAAGGACACAGGGAAAAAGGTACTGGGTGAGAGAAACATGCAGAGAGAGGGACACAGAGATGAAATGGGAAAAACGGTGGGAAGCAGGTGAACAGAGAAAGAGTACTAGAGGAGTGGAGGAGAAAGGGGAGTGGAGGAGAAAGGAGGATGAAGCTGGGAGTGGGGGGAGGTGGGTGGGTGAGGCTCTGGACGGCTAAGCAGCTGCCCACTATAGAGCCTCACTGCTTTATCAGCCCCCAAAGAGAGAGAAATGTTTCATGCACAATTGCTTCTTGAGACAGACACATGTATCAGCTACAGTGTTGCTTGATGTGCTGGGAGAGAGAGGTAGAGAAAGAGCGAGATAGAGAGTGTGGTAGAGATAAAACAAGATAGAGCGAGAGGTAGAGAAAGAGCGAGATAGATGGGGGTAGAGATAAAGCGAGATAGAGAAAGAGGTAGAGAAAGAGCGAGATTGAGAGAGGTAGAGAAAGAGCAAGATAGAGAGAGAGGTAGAGAAAGAGCGAGATAGATGGAGAGTTAAAGAAAGAGCAAGATAGAGAGTGGTAGAAATAAAGCGAGATAGAGCGAGATAGAGTTAGAGGCTTGGAACCCTATCAGGATGGAGAGACTGGTGTATCATAAGGCAACAGCGTAACCAGGCTAATGGGACGCGGTTTGTACCTTCATTTTGCGAGAGATGGGTCTTCAGAAAACAGAGCACCTGAAGTTTAGTGAACACTCTCGCTCAATACAGACCTGACGAACCGCCCATGAGGAAATTCTGGGTTTCAATGGGATGTAAAGAGGTTGTGTGGATAGTTTCTGTGTACGACTGTGTTGCCTTCATGGTGCTAAAAGAATGGTCACTGTGGTACCGGAGACCACCGCAGGACCAGCATATTGGACTACGTGACGTTAGGGTGTCAGGTGTCCAGGCGAGCTGGACCGGACTTGGCTTAGGTGGAAGAGGCAAATGCCATGGGCGCTGTCCATGCATGGGCACCCAAGTAGGTGAAGATTGTTCGATATTTTTGAACTTTACATTTTTGTTTTACTAATGCTATTTAAATTATAATAATAATAATGTAATAATAAATACGACAAAAAAGCTAAAGTCTCCACAATAACATAACTACATCTTATTAGGCCATATTTCTCGTGTTTCCCGGCATGCAAGAAAAGTTCTGACTTAGTAGTCTGCATGTTTTGTGCATTACTGCTAAGTGTAATGAATCTTGATATTTGTGTTGTCAATAATGTGTCCTCAATGCTATTATTTTATAGTTTAACCATCAGCATCTGTTTAATTGATATCATGTAACATGCTATGGTCACATATACTCTCCTTCTCTCTTCAGATGCACTTGAAATACTTGAATCCCACCCCTGCAAATCCTGGGCCATCTGCAGACACCCTCTACACCTAAACACAGTCCAGCGATGCGGTATCAATTCTCCAGTCCCCTCCACCTAAGCACAGCCCAGCTATGCAGCATAAGGCATCTACAAAAAGGTAGCATCAATAGACCCTACTAACTTGCCATCTGTTTTAACTGATAAGGTAAGAACACATGTGGTTCTCAGAGGACCATATCAAATCGAAAGCAGTTCAACATTTCTGAAACAAAAAGATGGGAGACAATGTCTGTCTGACTTTTTCATAAGTTTTAGTCAATGGAGAAACAATTATTACGAAGGTTTCTGCAATATATATATTTTTGTTCAATACTCTTATTTATATTGTATTTCTAACTTGTTTCATGTCACTTGTTTCTTTAATACTGTTCTTACATTTTGTTAGGGTTTTTTGTTTCCAAAATTTAGAACACCTCAAAGACATAAAGCAATTTCTGTGTGAGTGTGTGAACACAGTGGTCGCTGGTGGAATTGGCTGTGATGCAAGGGGGTCCAGTTACACTCTTGCCTAGGGAACCAGATTGGTCCAGGCCGGCCTTGAAGACCAGGGTGTGCCTTGCATCTGCCCTCTGTCAACCACGTGGGTCAATTGATCTGACGGGCCTGATCTGACGGGCCCGATCTGACGGGCCCGATCTGACGGGCCCGATCTGACGGGCCTGTGTTGTCTGCCTGTTGTCCATCAGCATATCAGTCTGTCGGTTTGTCTTGCGTGAGAGGAGGAAGGTGAGAGGAGGGATAAGGAAGAGTAGGTAGAGGAGGTAGGTGAGCGGAGGGATTAGGAAGAGTAGGTAGAGGAGGAGGTGGGGGGACCTCCTTTGGATGCACTTAATTAGCCAAGCTGATAGATTTGATTGTGGTGTTGGGGGGGAGGGGGGGCCAGAACGGAAGGGGGCAGCAGGGCCAAATCACTAGGCTGTGAAGGAGGGTAACGTTCCGGTCGATATTTACACCTCCCAGCTTCATCAAAAACATTGCAAGGAGGCTCCTCAAACGCCCGCTCAGCCTGTCTGTGCACGGTTCCCTTGTGCGGTTTCCCCTCCTCCTCTCTCCATCCCTCTTTCTGTCATCTTCTCTTTCTATCTCTATCTCACACGCTGTTTCTTTTGTTATTGTTTTGCGTTTTCTAGGCCAGGTGGCCACAACATGTCAACAATCACATCCTGTTGTTCACTTGGAGCTGGACAGCTGGCAAATCCGTTTTAAAGGTGATGTCGTAGAACGCATGCCTGTAGAGCGTACGGTAGTAATATATATATACTCACGTATATATACTGTAAGAAACAGGTCCGCCAAGGCCTGTCAACGCAGCAGGCTTTACAAACATGAAATCAGATGTGATACCAGCCATATATTCCTCATAGTTTTGCCTGCTTGTGTGCACTGCTCTATGAAACTACATGATGATAATTGCTAGGCTTAATGCGCATTGATTAAACAAAATGCATTCTTTATCAGTGCAATTAGAATTACCTGCTTATTTTCGTTCCCATTTGTTAACAGACTTTTCATTCGGCGACCGCCTCACTTTAGCCGGCATGCTTCAGTCACTCTGTTTGATTACATGCTAATTGTCAACCTTTCTGCTGAATGGCAACCAAATTAATCAATGTGTATTGATGAAATGAAAACATTCCTTATCAGTACAATTAGTCATTCCTGCTTTCTTTCCCATTTGCTAACATATTCTTAAACGCGTTCTCCCTGCTGCCTCGCCAGAATAAACATCGCCCACCTCGGCCCTCATCATGCGAGTCCATCATATTTATTTGACGTCTGAATTAAAACCCAGCGGTTCCCCGGAGAATTGTTCGGGCCGTGTGCTGAGTGTTCCTGAAGGCTCATCATGACAGTACGGGGGGAAGAGACAGGGGGACCACGTCATTTACCAGAGCAACCATCACATTGATCTCCTCCACATCAATCTCACACACACACACACACATACCCTCAAACACACACATTAACATTGGATGCCATGCATCCTTATTTCCTCCGGTCATACGGTATCACCTGCACTGGTATCATCTGAATTGGTCATTTATTTACTGTACATGTTAACCAGATTATGTGTTGGTGGTTAATGTTAACTGGATTATGCGTTGGTAGTTTATGCTAACTGTATTATGTGTTGGTAGTTTCTGTTAACTGGATTATGTGTTGGTGGTTTATTGTAACTGTATTATGTGTTGGTGGTTAATGCTAACTGGATTATGTGTTGGGGGTTAATGATAACTGGATTATGTGTTGGTGGTTAATGCTAACTGGATTATGTGTTGGTGGTTAATGCTAACTGGATTATGTTTTGGTGGTTAATGCTAACCGCTCCATGTACATCCTTCATGCTCCATTGATCGAGATGCAACACCAGAAGAGACTGCGTTAACTACAGACTCCTTTGTGAGTTAGGGTTTAGCTATGCCAACATTGTCAGTCAGTTCCCTCAGTGATCATATACATACACATACTAACAGTATGCACTCACTGTATTGCAAGTATCTTTGGAAACACAAACTCACATTTTTTATAGCACACATGCCTACTTAAAACATAGTTTTTGTATTATTTTCCATAGCATTACTAAAGACGTCACCCAAGGATGTCTTCACAAAGCGTTTCTATGACTACAGTTTCTGTCAACCCCCTATACCACACATGCTAGCACATCGTCAAGTAGGCTGTAGGCTATAGTCAGTCTAGCTCATACAATAGGCCTCCATCATATCCCGGTATGTACTGAGATTACTTCCTTAAAAAGCCAAAGGGATAAATAAGTGGTCACAAAATTCCTCAGTGGTCTATCCCGCTGTGCTGGTTCAGGTGAGATTAGTCTAGAACGGCGGGAATGTCTGTTTAGGTCAATGTTCTAAGTACTACGAAGGTGACCCTGGCTCTGGTTGTGCCGTGGTGCTTCTCCTCTTGTCAGCCGGTGTGGAATAGGACTCTTTGGCTAACCAAGACTACAGACAACTCTCTGTTGAAAGTGTCGACTAAGAATTCAAAGCACAACAAAGGGAGTCGGATTGGCCCCTTACGCAGTGTTAAGAATGTTACGCATTGTCTCATTATGACGCTTTGGGCGGAGCTGCAATGCTCTCCAGGAAACAGAAGCGTTATTTCCAACTGTACGGAGGAACATTACGGTATTCTGCAGAGCTCAGATCACATCAAGCCATATTTCCCAGGCCACTAATGTGGTTACCAAGCGGGAATAGATTCCCTCTGTGCTCCCTAGGGGAACAGCAGTCTGTAATACCATGGAGAGGTCCTGATGCCTGTCCCACTCTGCGGTGTCTCCCCTATGTTCACTCAGTAGCGGGCGCTTGCCACCGATGCATTGTTGCTCGGCCAAGAAAACGTCATTACCTTTTATCCCCCCCACCCCCCGAGATGCGCTTCCAAGATCTAAGGGACAAACATTATCGTGTCAGAGGGTGAGAAGGGGACATGGGCTCAAACCCTCAAACCCTCTCGTCTCCTTCCCACAATGCAGTGGTGTGGAGATGCTGTGTAGCCTACAGGTTCAGGATCGGTTTTGGATAACTTTCAGGACAGAAGAACTAGGAGCACCAGTTAATAACTGTACAAGATTTGTTTTGAGCTGTCGTAAAAGAACTAGGGCTGGTAATGAAAAGTTTTTTGTGGGTTGTTAAACATTTGTGTTCACCTTTCGTCTTTTTTGCATTATTTTTCGGGGTCATTGGCTGGTCCTTCCTGTGTATTTCTCGTCACCGGATCTCTTCCTGAATCTATTACATAGATCTTTTGCGTAGTTGGTGCGTTTCATGTTAAGCACATTCTATAACAAAAAAACTAGACCTTCGTAAGATGTCACGGGATCGACCCCATTAATGCTGTTCTAATATTTGAGTCACTCAGCTAGCATAAGTACATAATCCATGGCAAATAATCACTCAAAATGATACACCGGAGAGCAGAAATTTACCACCGATCAATTGCTTGCCGAACATTTTTCTGTGGATTATTTATTATCACATTCACACAGTAAGGAAGGACCAATTGGGGCCCAAGCGCCAAATATAGAACTGCTTGTGGCATTGTGGCCACAATCCAAAGGGGGGGGTTTGGAACCTCTAACTCCGGCAATGTCACTGTTGACCTCATGGGTACCTGATCTGAATGGGAAGTGCCGTCCATGGATTATATACTTACGCATTAGGTTTGAGAGCGAGTTGAGACGTGTCCTTCCGAAAACACATGGGTATACTGCTCTCCGTTTGGTGACGCTGCTCGCTTGGCCCAGAACTGCCCCGAAAACTTCCCTTGAGCTCCCCCAAAAGCTAGAGGAAGGCAATTTCCGGCCAACAACCGCGCCTGAGCTCTTCAGTGCACCAGACACTAGAGGAGTTGCTAGAGCGCAATGACGGCACGGCAAACAACATTCAATGATGCAGGACCCTATCGACTCCACCAGCACTCGCCGACACTGATGTTTTTACCGGTTTTACCAAGTGGATTTTTCCAAATGAGCTCCCATTATTCGTCAGCCATCACAGGTGAGTGGCCTACGTACTCTTTATCTCCATCCTCGGGCTTGGGCCACTGAAAGGTCTTGGGGTCTGCTGATGCTCAGTGTTAGACGGTGATGGGGGCCCTCGATTGTTCTGGGCTGTTGTTTGCTTTCAAGCTCAGCTAGTTCTCTGTCATTTGTGACAGAGTATTAAAAACTATTCTAAAGAACTAAATAATTTAGCACTGCATTAGTTATAGAATTTATGTGTCTTTTTGTGGGCAGTGAGCTGGGGGTACTTTCAAGACGGTGTGATTGTGGGACCCGGCTAAAAGTTTTCCACGTCTATGGAAATTCGAACATCTCTCTGCCTGCCAGAAATGTGATTGGGCCATAGATAGGCCTACGGTACGGGCATTAGGATATAAGGGATTGTCTTGTTTTCTTCCTGCCCCACCAACTTAAAAACCTCATTTAATCGCTAACAGCGGTGGACACAGAACTATATCCAGTGATTGCATTTTTGGAGAAATCAATAAGCCTTCTTCTTGCCCTCCACCTAGACCACATAAAAGACATAGAGTGCCCAGCTACAAAGCAGCAGGCAGGGACTTGAGTCCAGATGTCTGATGGACCTGTCGGACAACTGGAAATATTTAGTGGGGCCCTACCCGGGCCTATTCATAAGCCCGTTTTGATATGAAACAATACCGGGTGCCGAAGTAGTCGACATGCCAGAGAGAATCTCAGAGTGTCAGAAATGGCTTGCGGACGTGCTTGTGAGGATCGCTGTCTTGAGGACGTGCTAGTGGGGATTGCTGTCTTGAGGACGTGCTTGTGAGGACCGCTATCTTGAGGACGTGCTTGTGAGGGCCGCTGTCTTGAGGACGTGCTTGTGAGGACCGCTGTCTTGAGGACGGGCTTGTGAGGACTGCTGTCTTGAGGAGGTGCTTGTGAGGACCGCTGTCTTGAGGATGTGCTTGTGAGGACCGCTGTCTTGAGGACGGGCTTGTGAGGACCGCTGTCTTGAGGACGTGCTTGTGAGGACCGTTGTCTTGAGGACGTGCTTGTGAGGACCGCTGTCTTGAGGACGTGCTTGTGAGGACCGCTGTCTTGAGGACATGCTTGTGAGGACCGCTGTCTTGAGGACGTGCTTGTGAGGACCGCTGTCTTGAGGACGTGCTTGTGAGGATCGCTGTCTTGAGGACGTGCTTGTGAGGACTTGAGCCTGACGCTCTTCTCCAGACACTAGATTTGGATGAGTAGCAAAACATGGCCAATTCACAAACATTTTCTAGAACAAATAATACTCATCCTGTCGGACATCGAAGTGGGACACGCACCCAGAACACGCCTAAAAGCACATAGACAGAAACACGCTCTCCCCTCTTTTATCCGTATAGTGGTGTATGTGGTGGGTCATTGGACACGCTCGCCACGGACCCCACTGTCATAGCCCCCAAACAGAGGCCACGGACGCTGAGGAAAGCCGCCTGTGTCGGTTAAACTTCCCAGATCCTACTGCAGCATCAGACACCCTCAGACACCACTCCTCCCAGAAGCATAAAGAGATTACCCTTCATGTTACCAGCCCTTAGCCAGCCATATCTATTGGGCAACATCCTTTCCTCCCATAGGCTTGCGATACTCTCCCACCTCTATTTTTAAAGCCAGGGCGTTTCCATGGCAACGGCGGAGGTGATGCGCGGGCATAGCGGGTTGTGTTGCTCGGTGGGTTTCTTGTTCAGGCCCGGCGGCAGACTGTGAGTTTGGAGAAGAGAGAAAACGGGGGGATTTAAGACATTTTGGGGAAATAACCCGTTCGTTCCGTCATCACTGTCAAACGTGAAGCCACTCAAAGTGTCACACCACCAGTTGAAATCACATGTGCGTGCAAACACCTGCCTCTCCTGACATACCTGGAGGAACTTGGTGCAGATTTGCAGGCCTGGTATTTGTAGGTGCTAGGCCAGGGCTGCCCAACCCTGTACCTGGAGATCTATTGCCTGTTGGGTTTTTTTCCAACTCTGATCTCGCACACCTGATTCT
The DNA here is from genome assembly GCA_016801125.1 of Novumbra hubbsi. Taxonomy (NCBI): domain Eukaryota; kingdom Metazoa; phylum Chordata; class Actinopteri; order Esociformes; family Umbridae; genus Novumbra; species Novumbra hubbsi. The sequence continues at coordinate 6,333 of JACXGK010006761.1, read as the reverse complement.
AATAATTAGCTGGATGGAAAGCCTAATCAGCTTCGTTACAAATGGGGTTAAAGAGAAAACCTTACAGGACAGCAGGAAAAGGGTTGGGCAGCCCTGTCCTAGGTCTTCCCACAGGCTGACAGTGTGTGGCCTTTAGATTGCAGGTCCGTCTGTTTAAAAGCAACACAAAGACACTAACAAGGCATTGGTCGAGGTCAACAGTAACGGACCGACTGTTACGGAGGGGAGAACTATACACATGTTTAGTTATTTCAAGTAATATATTTGAGTTTACAAAATATTTTAATTTGTAGCATTGTTTCAGGACTATGAAATAAAACTGTAACCAGAAGTATTTTGAAACTTTTGTGTGACTGAGATTCTGCTTTCATATTAGTTATTGTTAGTCCACTAAATATACAAATGTTAAATAAGTATGGATGTTGTTGTCTAGTTTACCGTTTCAAATAAAATAAAATACTCATGTAACTTTAAGAATTATCAATCTAGAAAAAACAACCCAATTCAGTATGTAGATAAGTACATTTAGGTTCTACAGTTATCAGTATTTTCCCCTCCCGCGGTGGCGGAAATGACGGTGACTACTAGTGCACTGGAGAGGCAACAACATGACAACCCCCAAAAGGGGAATGGTTTTGCAGGTGATGAGCACATAAATGCTCTCTAATCATTCCTCACTGATTCTTCTCAGGGTTTTTCTAGTGTCCTTGTCATTACTGGTAGCCTGACGCCATACCTGCAGCCCATTCAGGTTGCAGAGGTTCTCCAGGATGGCACAGCCATACATGCTTTCATAAGAAGGTTTGCTGTGTCTCCCAGTAAAAGTCTCAAGAGCATGGAGGAGAGACCAGGAGACGGGCCGTTACAAGAGGAGAGCAGGACCGGGCCGTGGACGGGCATCTGCTCCTTTATGCGAGGAGGAACAGTACAGCACTGCCAACAGAATGACCTCCAGCGGGCTACTGGCGTGCATGTTTCTGGCCAAGCTGTCATGGAGAGGCATGAGGGCCTGACCTACACTAGTGGGACCTGTGCTCACGGCCGGGGTGGCACGATTGGCAGAATTAACAGCAGAACACCAGAATTAGCAGGTCCACTATTGGTGCCTTGTTCTCTTCACACTGAGCATCAGGTAACTTCAAACAGAATTTCATTAATAAAAAAAAGAAGTCAACATCTTGTGCCATCTATTTGTTTTTGCTCTACAAAGAGCATTGTCGGTTTCATACTTCTTCCATTTCACAATGATGGAGACCACTGTGCTCTTGGGAACTTTATATGCTTTAGCAACTCTACAACCCTGCTCAGATCTATGCCTCGACATAAATCTCAGAGGTCCTTGGACTTCACAGCTTGGTTTTTGCCCATATATACAATACTTTTCAGAGGCTCTGTATGCAGCATGTACTGTCACTTCTTAATTGAACATAGTCTTCCAATTTTACAAACTTTAACTCTTACCTTTACAACTGAGAATAAATACCTAACGATGACCTTTAACCCTTGATTCTTCACTTCACCTGTACAAGTTTACTCTGAGCTCTCCTACAGATGGTTATGGACAAATGTCATGAGCTGTGACCATGAGCTGTGACATGGTGTGTGTGTGTGTTTGAATTTGTGTGTTTGTGTGTGACTGTCAGCATTAAGAACAGCATCTTCTGACCCTGTGTGAACCTGTAGTGAAACCAATCAGGAGACAAGACAACACTGTATCGATTGTCAGTTTCACACTCATTAATGAAAGAAAATGGGAAAGACGGAGAGAAAGGGAGAGAGCTGTGGGGGGGAAAAAGAGAGAGAGAGAGAGAGAGAGGTGGAGGGAGAGAGTGAGAATATGAAAGAGGGAGTGAGAGCAAGAGACAGAGAAAGAGATCAAGAGACAGTGAGAAGCAGTGAGAGACCGGGAGAAGCAGTGAGAAGCAGTGAGAGACAGGGAGAAGCAGTAAGAAACAGTGAGAGACAGGGAGAGACAGGGAGAAGCAGTGAGAGACAGTGAGAAGCAGAGAGATGCAGTGAGAGACAGGGAGAAGCAGTGAGAGACAGTGAGAGACAGTGAGAAGCAGTGAGAGACAGTGAGAAGCAGTGAGAGACAGGGAGAAGCAGTGAGAGACTGGGAGAAGCAGTGAGAGACTGGGAGAAGCAGTGAGACAGATCTGTAGAGACAGATGAGCATAAAATGACTGATTCAGTAAATTCTGTGGTTATGTTGAGATTTGTAAAAATGAACAATATGTCATACTCCACTGCTTAATTAACAGTTTAAGTAAATATTTATATGTTTGCATAAAACATAGAGACAGCAGGTCTCACATCTGAATATGTCCTGGCCTGTCAATTTAAAAGAACGACGATAGCCCTCTAAATCTCCCCTTTCAGATGTATTTATGATTTATTTTCTTTGCTGTGTAAAATGTTCTTAAACGTGTTTTTTTTTTCTTTTTATATACTGTATTATTATTGAAGCCAGAATAACTCATCACTTGCTTTAATAATAATTGCAATAGTGGTCTCCAACCAGCCATGCAATAAAGCGCAGAGAATTGAAGGAGTGACAGACCAAGAGAGTGACAGACAGAGTTAGGGAGAGAGACGGTGAGAGAGGTTGAGCCAACCAAGAGGCTGTTGCTGCTCTGTGCTTCCAGGTGCCTCGTCCTCTCCGAGGCGGATGTAGGGGACCGTCTCCACAGGCTGAGTTCTCACAAAGCCATCGGACCAGATGGCACTCCCGGTCCTGTCTTCAGAATGTGTGCCAACCAGCTGGCAGGCTTTTTCATTGGCGTCTTCAATGTGTCCCAGTCTCAGGCTGTGGTCAACCACTTCCTGCAAGGAGACCACACATCATCCCAGTGCCCTCCCCCCCTCCCCCCAAACAACAAGGTAACACACTTTGATATCAATTGCCCTTACACAGCCAGTCCTGTCATTACGTACTGCTTCATGACGCTTGTCATGGCCCAGGTAAAGACCAGTACGGCAGGATCTGGACCCACTTCCAATTGCCTGCAGGTCTTAACAGATCCGTGGTGTCACCATTTATGAAGTCACCATTTCTTAAACCAAAAGGAGAGGAAAGCCTACTGTATTTGGGAATGCTGTTAAGAGTACTGGAGTCTAGCATTTAACGCCATTGTTCCCACCGGAACACGTAGCCCAGCTCAGCACAATGCTTGTGAGCCCCAACGGTGTCTAGGACTGGATACTGGACTTCCTAATGGCCAGACGCAAGGCTGGGAGGATTGGCAACCACACTTCCTTCTGATTGGTTCTTAACGGTGAGACCCCTCAGGGATGTGTCCTCGAACCTCTGCTACTCTGTTCACCACACAACAGTGTGGGTCTGAACTCCATTATCAAGCAGACCCGTCGGTCAACAGGGAGGAGATAATGAATTGGTCATTGGTGTGTATGCTTGTTGCCAGGACAACAAGGTCAGCAGAACAGGAAAGTCCCACAGAAAAAGTGTTATTGACTTCAGGAAGTTGGGGATACGCCATCCCCATTCATTTGAACTCATTCTGTTACAGACAGACATACAGACTGCCTCTACGGTGGCCAAATTAGAGTCTTAAATATTCAAGCATATGTAATGATTCCGCTCAACGCTCACAAACACAGACTCTTTTAATTTCATATTATTACTATCTTTTGCATTGTCGGGTGGGAGTAAGCATGGCCTTGGTAATACTTTGATTGTTCTTAATATACGTGTTGTACTTGAAAGGAACTTGGGAAATAACCTGTAAAATCTGAAGTGCTTGCTGTATAGTGGACACAAGTACTGGTTAATAATAACTGTTGAGCTTTGTCTTCTATTTGTGCATCCTCTTGTGAGACTCTTAGTTGTCTTTGTGTCAAGTTCTGTATTTGTTATTCATTTTTCCTATCTTCTTATGAGTTATAGTCCTTGGCTTAGTTTGGGCTTTTTTCTAAGTATGTCCAATCCATCTCTGTTTCTCTTTCCTATTTACGCCACTTCTGATCCTGTTTTGTTTTCGGGCCAATTGGGTTAAAATATTCCCACTGAAGCCTCATCTGTTGAGGCTGATCTTATCCCATTTCTTTCCAGTTGACCCCGCTCAGTTTGGTTTCCGGGAGGGTTCTGGAGAGTTGGGTGGATCGCCACGTGTCAATGACCTTGTTTCGCCCACTGCTGTTTTACTACTACACTAACTGTGTACTGGCCGTAGTCCCCTGGGCAATGGGCCTGAAAACTGTCCGTGGGCAGCAGTTATGCCCAGAGGTCCTGTTTCTTCCTGGGAGGTTTGGCTTGACTTTGTCAGCCCATCTATCTAAGTGGAGGCCACTTTAATGCAGTGTGTTGTTGTCCGATTGGGAAATAGTGTCCCCTAATCCAATCATTCCATTTGCCAGTCAGGGATGTGTATGTTTAGTGTGTCCGGAAAGTATTCACAGCGCTTTTTACACATTTTTGTTATGTTACTGCCTGATTCCAATATGGATTCAATGTATTTTTCCCCTCAAAATTCTACATACAATACTCCATAATGACAGAGTGAAAAAAGTTTGTTCAAAATGTCTAATATATTAGCAAAAATGAAGAACGAAGATATAAACATGTACTTAAGTATTCACAGCCTTTTGCTCAATCCTTTGTTAAAGCACCTTTGGCAGCAATTACAGCCTTTAAGTATGATGCTACAAGCTGAGAACACCTATTTCTGGGCAGTTTCTCCCATTCTTCTTTACAGGACCTCTCAAGCTCCATCAGGTTGGATGAGGAGCGTCGGTGCACAACCATTTTCAGATCTCTCAAGACATGTTCAATCGGGTTCAAGTCTGGACTCTGGCTGGGCCACTCAAGGACATTCAAAGACTTGTCCCGAAGCCACAAAACATTAACCCCCTCCAAAATTGCTTTTTTCAAAATGGGGACAGGCCAGATATACCCAGTAATCACACTGTCCTACTCAACCCTTCAATTAACAAATGTTCCCTCCAACATACCCACAGAAAACACACACACAAATAGAATACTTTATGGTAGACAATTAAGATGAAGCTTTAATTCAATTCACTAACGAGTCACGACCCACCACCTCCTCTTCATTGCCTCAAATATTAAACAGGAGCTGACAGCTTTTTAGTACCGCTACATCTCATTAAATTTGTTTTAATATACACTCTTGGGGAAGAATACAGAATCTCTCCTCAATTCTTCTTTTATTTATTATTTTAAATGTGCGACTCGCAAGGAATGTACATAGATGAAATTATGAAATACTGTATTTATTTATACTGTGTTTTGGTGCATTAATTTCTCCAGTCTTAGCTGCCTAATTCATCCTAAATAGCCTTACTTATTCTTAAATTCTAAATGTTATATATACAATGTATTCACCACATCTAATTGAGCAGGATCCATTTGTTTGATTAAACTAGTCTTTGGATGCATAATATTCCTGAGTGCTGGTGCATAATGGAAGACTGTTAGCCACTATACATCCTTTTACTTAAATTGCCTGCATTATTTTCCTTTACTTCTTGACTACTTTTATCTGACATTTAAAACTGTACACAGGCAAGTCCTTTATGTTAGCCAGCACGCTACATCACTACATGAAGTGTAGTTTTCTAAACGTAGTTTCTAAACCAACCAACTTCAGTAAATCCGCAGCTACATGTTCTTTCCTGAGTTAGTTCAGTATCGAGTCAAACCGGTGTGGCTCTGGTTTAAAGACCTCATAGCCGGACATCATAGCACTTGTATACATCGCCAGTGTGCAGGAATATCTCTACCTTTAATACAGTAGTACCAACTGATGCAAAATTCAGGGAATTCCGGCAGTATATTGCAAGTTCTGGACACTATTACAATTGTACTTCAATAATTTGGCTTCTAAATAGATATTCATTGGCCTTTTCAGTTCTAACGCTATATGTTCTAAGAGGATAACTTGCCATGGATTCATGCCTGGTGGTGTTTATTTACTTACTTACTGAAATAATCTGAAGTGGGAAAGAGCGGAGTGCAAAATCTCATCTCCTGGCTTCAAGGAGAACTCAGTGAAAATGTAAGCTGGTAATGATAAGCAGGTGAAGAGAGGACAGAAACGTCTGCTGGTCAGAATGTGGGTACGTTGCTATGGAGGAGTATTCCTATACTGTTGGCACCCTGATTCAGTGGAAACGGCTACTGTACTATTGACTCCCTGATTCAGTGGAAACGGCTACTGTACTATTGACTCCCTGATTCAGTGGAAACGGCTACTGTACTATTGACTCCCTGATTCAGTGGAAACGGCTACTGTACTATTGACTCCCTGATTCAGTGGAAACGGCTACTGTACTATTGACTCCCTGTTTCAGAAT